>WXVQ01000018.1:139840-158511 GCA_013372465.1 Nitzschia sp. Nitz4 | reverse complement strand
TTTCCTGCTTTTCAAATTGCTTCTTTGTTATGCATGTTGGTTCTTCTTGAAGCAAACGCTGAGATAGTCGTTGGCAGTTCGACAGATGCGGTCTGCGGATCCAGACACTTTGCAGGCTTGGACCATTTGAGTAACATCTTGGCAGTTCAACATTCTGTTGTTGGTGAGCATGGCTCTAACCACTGGGCTTCTAGAAAAGGTAATTCCTCCATGTGAAGTGGCGGCACTTGTGGCAATGGGGTGGTGTGTGTTGGTCATGATGTTGACGGATTCTGTCGATAGAGAGTATTTGTCTAGTGGGCTGGACGCGTCTTGGCGGCAAGGAGACGTTCTCGATGCGAAAATAATACTGAAAGTTCGTATTTTTTATGAGCAGAAATGGCACGAAGAATGGCAACATCCCGCAAAAGATTTCGAATTCGAACTTGGGCAATGTCTCTTCTTCGGACAAATCTGATTGGCTACAATTTTGTCCATGCGAACAAGAACCCAAAGTTCACGATGATGTCACATTTGTTCTTTTTGTCATACGTGGTGGAGTCGTCTCTGGAAGGTCCATGTCAACATTGGACTGCCTGGACTGAGATGCTGCTGTCAAGTGTCAAGACGTTCAATGCATCGGCAAAATGTTCTGGCATGACAGGATGACAAAGGCGATGATGTCTCGTTGTAGATTGACAGTACTGTCTTTCTATCCATTCAACACTGTCGGATTTTTCACTGCCAACCCTCAACTATGAGTCCAAACCAGTCCATAAATGCACAGTTCACCCGCAACAAGTCCAGACCAGTCCACAATTTCCATGCATCAATATTGGATGAGAAATAATGGAAGTTAGATATATCGCGACAGTCAACCCGCAATTCTGAGTTCAAGCCTGTCCACTGTTGCTTGGGCCGGGTGCTGGCCGTCAAGCGAGATCATCAAGACCTCGGTAACTCCAAAAATATATCCTGTGTATCTGGTGATATCTACTTCTTGATGTCTCTCCTGTATTTGCGAAAAGATGATGGAAGAAGAGAAGCCTCTCGGTACCTATTTCCTTTGTCACCCTTTGGACTGCTTCATCAGGAGAGAACCTTGAGAAGAGCGGCGAAACTATGTGCGTTTTAGTCTCAGCAACTCAAGTTGCGTGGCTGCAGGTGCTTAAGTATTTCTTTGTTTTGTTCTTCGGATATGTCATATATGCATAGATGTACAATCGGAGGGTTCTGCTCCTCACAAATTTCCTTGGAAACCCACCAGTTTGTTCATTTCCGATCAAGTGCAAGCAAGGCTTTGTCCACGAGTGCTTCGCCTCACAAAATCACACGAGCACGCATTTGGAAAGTATCATAAATTGAAACAGCTGTCATGTTGCAAGTCATCGGAAAGCCTTCTAGTACCCATGGCAGGTCTGGAGCAGGTAATGCAAGGGCCAAGCAAGTTGTCACCAAGAAAAACAAGAAATCCACCAGCGATGACAGATTGCTCCCTCGCAGCCATCACGAGGAGACCAAGGCTGAGCCAGCTTCTCCTGGATTTCTGGCTCGTCAGTGGAAGAGCATGTCCAACATCTCCATAGTAAAGAAGATAAAATCTCCAAGGCGAGGACACCATACCAACACATCATCACCCGGATACAAGTGTGAGCAGGATGTTGACGACGATGATGTTTCCATCGGCGATGATTTTCTACTTGCCACTCCTATGAAGACTACTTCGAAGGACAACAAAGATCATCTCATCATTTCCTTGGAAGACCAAACTGCAGATTTCTGGGGTTCACTCGGAAGCTTGGGTGGTCACTCTTCTTGGACGTCTGAGACATCGGAAGTGTCATTTGCCGATGACAGCAACATGTTCCAAGCTGCTGCTAGCGAACTAATGACAGAGCTGAACAATTCTCACAGTTTGAGTTCTCTTATCGATGGTGACAGTGCTCCCTCTATTTCAGAGAGAGATAGCTCTGTTGCAGAATCCTCCACGAAGAGCTTCTTGACAGATGGTCACAGCTCTTGGGCTTCTGACACTTCGGAACTTACCGAGGACGGCACCATGCTCCAATCCTCAAACGAGGTGACAACTGAGTTGAACAGATCTAAGAGTGCTAGTATGCTTGACTATTCGCTTCCCTCCATTGCTGAGTGCAGCATTTCCCTCGAAGGCGAAGATGCCAAGAAGGCCCCGAAGAAGAAGAAGAAGAAAAGAGAGCAGAAAAAGAAAACCAAGAAGACGAAGAAAAACGCAGGTTCGGAAGTGGTATTAAAGGGAAGCCTCCATTCAGAGAAGAAACCCAAGAAGAAGAAATTGGATGCAACCCAGAAGAAGGGCACTGCCAAGGTGGACAAGGAACAGAAGATGGCTCAAGCGGCAGGACCACTGGATGAATCGTTGCGTGAATTCCTTGATGGGAGCTTCAATGCATTGCAAGATAGTCTGTCCAACAATAGTGTTCACGAAGCTGCCACCGACAACGTCAATGAAGCCCGACAGAACTTCCTTCTTGATGATGTCCAAGCGTTGAAGATGGATCTTCTGAGAGAACACAAGGCTGTCAAAAAGGAGCGCGAGATGATCGCTTGTGAGCGAGAGCGTTTGGAGATTCTCCTACTTCAAGAACAAGAGGAGAGTGAATGTCTTCGCTCGAAGTTGTCCAGCTTGGAAAATGCAGTCCAAGATGAAAAGCACACCGCCACAGCCGATCTTGTGGCTGCCGGAGAGCGAGACAAACAAAAAATTCGAGAGCAAAGACTTCAAATTAGGGAGCTAGAGAATCGTCTTCATCGTCAGCAGGAGGCACACAAGAACAGTGAAGCCGGTCTGCAAGAAGAGATCATCGAGCTCCTTCTTGCAAAGATGGCGGCAAAGGAAGAACAGCTTCAGACTACATGTGCTGATATGACCGCTGCAATGGAAGAAAAAGATATGCTGAAGGGAACCGTGGACAACCAGAAGCACATCATCTCAATGCTAATGTATCAGGTATCTAGGCTGAAGAAGCGTGAGTCGTCAAAGAGATCCCCCCGTTCGAAGAGCACTCACAGGTCAACATCGCAACACAAGAAGGTCGACTTGCATGCATCTGACAGCAATATTTGCTATAGTACTGAACTTTGAAAGCTAGTAAATACATATTCGAAACTACCAGTAAACATAGTATTAGGTAGTAGATCAAGTAGAGATACGGAATACTACTAGGACTCCTCTGTCGTGTTGCTCTGGGAGGTCACATCAAATGAGGGAGTTCGCTGCCTACACTACTGCTCCTCAATTGATCACAAATGGGTACCATTTTTTGGAAACACAGGGAGAACCCATTGTGGTGTCACCAGACTACGACCAAGAACTGTGGCTCCTGGTATGAGTCTAGGATGCAGACTTGCTACCACAGCGGACAATCCCAGTCGTCAAGTAAGTACGATGATCTAAGATGACGAGTACATGTTGATACGTTACACACCCACAAACGTGCCTCGATTGCTATTTCATCTTCTGGGATACATTTTGCGTTGACAGTTTTCTGTTGATCACGGTGAGGTTCCTCCGTTGCTACTAGCTACTTTCCTCCTCCTCATTTCATCTAGTATTGTCTTCTGCCTCCTCTTACGGGTGCTTGACTAGCAATCGCTCCATAGGATGGAATGGAAAATCGATCTTCATAAATCCCCAGAGGACGCACTCGAAATTGGTATCCAAGCTTGCTGGTCAAATTCTTCTTTTTGACTTCCGATCCAGACAGGTTAGCAGCAATCGTCGCCCACTCTCCTTTCGTTTTGTTCTCTCTCATTTGGAGTTCATAACCAGTAGCACCCTCGATTGGAGTCCAACGAATAAGAAGGGCTTGAGGTCCAGCATTCTTGACCCAGGGTGCTGGCATGCTGTAGTCATCCATATTGGGTGGTGCACTGGCAGGGGTAGGCGCTGCTGGTTGATGCTGTTTTCGAACTCCACTTTTTGGAGACTTTCGTCCCACAGGGGCAACGGCCACTTTTGCTTCCGATGGTGGGGAAAAAGCCTCATCATATTCCCCATTCAATTGACGGACACGAAAGCAATATCCACTGGGACTGGTTAAATTTCGTTTCTTGGCCGATGTGGCATCTAGCTCATCTGCCACAGTGAACCAGTCGGCTCCTCCTTCGTTGACTCTCATTTGAAGTTCATATGCATATGCACCTTCTACACTCTCCCATTTGGCAATGAGACATCCAGGTTCAAGGACTTTGACGACAGGAGCCGCCATGGCATATTCTGCCTCCTCAGCTGTCAACGCATAAAATCCTTCTTCATGAGTCATCCATTCACCGGGTCCATCATCGATCCACGCGGCAACGCGAAAGTAGTACTCCAACAAAGGATCAAGATTTTTCTTTTTTACTTGCGTGAGGCGTACATCATCTGACAAACGTTCCCAATTGGTTTCAGATGTTCGAAACTCCAGAACATATCCATCAGCCAGGCTGGTGCCAGGCCAAGAGATTGTCAATGCATCTGCGCTTGCATCTACCAAAACGATACTCATTGTACTGTGATTCTTTTTTGAGACCTTTGTAAATACCTGAAACGATGAGAGGTTCCCGGAATAGTAAAAGACGGAATGTGCGGTGCTTCCAAGCTGACTGGATTTCGCTTCAGTGCCTAAACTTAACTGGTGTGATGGTTCCAGCAGAACCTTGTGACTCCAAAAAAAGCATGCACGGCAAAAATACCACCGCACCAATCATCACAATAGAGGAAACGTCTTACTGGTGTCTCGTGCGACAAGAAAATGGCACCATCAAATTGACTCCTTCGAATTCGAATGGCTTCATGGGCACAGGCCAATAGGCCTTTTTTCGTTTTTCTCCGTACGGTGGATGGACAACCACAACAACAAGGATGTGGTGCCGACACGACCGGCTCATAAAACTCATCTCACAAAAACTACAACACACAACAACTACTAGTACTTTCACACCATGACATCCATTGTATTAATCGACGCACGATCCAACTCCTTGGCCATCACTTGGCCTGAAGTATCAGGTGCTTCCAAGTATCGATTGGAGTACAAGACGGCCGACCAAACGGATTTCGATCTCCTCTCCGACAAACTGACCCAAACCCAAGCAAGAAAAAAGAATCTCCAATCCGACCAACAATATTTTTTCCGTGTGGCACCTATCGTGAATGACTCGGTCCAAGAGAATGCTTGGGTATCCCATGACACTCCTTTTCAGCCTATTTCTGCCGACAAAGAGTCCGCCTGTATGGCAGCTCCCTCCACAGCACCCGCCGGCAACCATGCCTTGAAAATCTCTTGGACGGCCCAAACAGGAGCCTCGGGGTACGAATTGCAAATGAGAGAAAATGCAGGAGGTGCCGATTGGACTACGATTGCTCCTTCTCTTTCAGGAACCGAAGTCCGCAAAAAGAATTTGACTTCTAAATCGGGATATCAATTCCGTGTCCGCGTGAGTGGAGGAGAAGGACCTTTTTCTCCACCCTCCGATGCTGCCTTGGCCCGGGGATTGTCGGCTGGAATTCAACGATGGTTCCAGAGTCTTGAAGATGGTACACTCCTTCGTAGTGGCGTCAAGGAACCAGTTCCTCTTGCCGATGCTTTGGGTGGCAAGGAATTTGTCTTGCTGTATGCTTCGGCTCACTGGTGTGGCCCGTGCCGACAGTTCACTCCCATGTTGTCCAACTGGTATCGTACTGTCAAGGACCATGTGGAAGTTGTGTTTTTGAGTGCGGACCACGACGAGAGTGGATTCCAGAGCTACTTCCGCACACACCCTTGGATGGCGGTCGACTTTGACGATGATGCTAGGGAGAGTCTCATGGGCGCCATTCAAGTATCGGGCATTCCACGTCTGGTAGTGTTGAGTGGGAAGACAGGAAAGATTATTGAGAACAATGCTGTTGGAAAGCCACTAGATATTAATGCCTGGAGGGCTTTGGACAAATAATAAACAAAGTGTAATACGGAATCAGTATCATTCTTTGCGGCATGGCGGATGCGTAGACTAATCACTCCTTTTAGGTTACTACACAAGTCATACTAGTGATATATAGTAGTTGTTTTTAAGATGACTTGGTATCCTTGCTAGCAGAAGCATCGAGATCTACATCGGGAGCAACCAGTTCCTCCTCTTTGACAGGTTCTGGGTGATAAATGGTACAAATGGGAGAATTGTCTGCAGCAAACTCTCCTGCCTGTACATGAATCTCTCCCATGATGGCATCATGATCATCATCGGTAACCATACCAAATGTAAAGTCTGGAGTACTAATGTCACACAAGACATCGTTCTTCTTGATGATATCACCAGGTTGCTTGAACCACTCTTCGATGGATTGTTCTACATTTTCATCTTCGTTCATGTCAGGCATGCGGATGGTAATGGGAACCGTGTACTGAGAGCGTTCACCTTGCAAGTCTTCAACGGGATGAGGCTTCTCATTGACTTGGTCGATCGTGGAATCGTCCGTTGTGGAAGACTTGTCCGAAAACCATCGAAGGAATGGAGTGTTGGGGGCAGCAACAGCAGCAACAGGTGCCACCCTTGCGTGTTGCAGTAGTTGTGTCTGCACTGCAGTTTGGGAGACTGTAGAAGAGGCACGGAGTCTCTGAACAAGAGTAGAGACAATGGGTCTGGCAGTTCTGGAAATGGCAGTCATGTTGTTTTTTGGATACCAAGCAGGATTCAACTATCGCTTGCCGTAGTTGAGAAATAAGGTTGGCAGCGGGCAAGGCTGCATCACCATTCATCGTTCTTCCATTCGGGTTGTGTCGTCCTGTATTGGAAGTCCAACGAGTCAAGGAAGATCCACACAGCTGCACGTCTGAGACAATGTCGGGTGCGACATGTCGAGGGATGACTTCCGTGAGTGAGTGAACCTCCAATCCTGAAACTGGTGCAAACCAACCAGACAACAACACCCCGCAACGAATCACAATCACAAACAACCACAACCACCACTTTCAACCCGATACCATGGACAAAGTAGTTGTACAAGTAACTGTACTACAAGGCGCTGATTTGGCTGCCAAAGACCGTAACTTTCTCGGTCGCAAAACCTCCTCCGATCCCTATTGTCAAGTCTTCAAACAGGGATCTTCTACCATGATTGGACAGACACAAACTGTCTTTAAATCCCTCAACCCTGAGTGGCCCAGACAACCCTTTGTCGTTGAATTCCAAGGCAAAGAATGCAAGGCTCCCCATCTTCTGCTTCATGTCTTTGATCACGATGAATTGACCAGTGATGATGCTATGGGATCGGTCTCCATTCGCGTGCCTACCAAAAATACCACCACTCAAGAATGGTATGACATTCCTCCAGATTCCGCCAAGAATGCTACAGGCCGATTGTTGGTAGAACTCAATGTTACGGTCGTTTATACGCAACGCCTCATTCGAGGCAATCAATTTCCTTTGGATGGAAAGAGACAATTGCAAGTGGGCCTCGCCTGGGATATGTTGCCCGGTCGAAAAGCTGTCGATTTGGACGTTTCCTGTGTTGCCATTTCCAAAGAAGGGACCTTTCTCAAGGATGATACTGTCTATTATGGAAATCAAGCCAATTCCAATGAGTCCGTCGTTCATTCTGGAGATGAACAAGTGGGAGATGACGATGGAGACGATGAAAAGATTTCACTCGACTTAAAAGCCATTCCGGATCGTGTCCTGTGTATGTATATACTCTTGACAGTTGCTTCTCCGGGCATGCGCATTTCGGATGTCGAATCGACGACACTCCGTGTCTACGATGTCAAGCAACGTTGTACGCTCTGTCGATTCACCCCTTCTCAAAAATCCGACGATGCCACCGCCATGTTTATGGTTCGGATTGCCCGGGTCAATCCTACCTCCAATCGATGGGTTTTGGCCATTATGGAAGATACGCATCCCACCGCTCGCGATTTCGGGCCACTCATTCCTTATTTCAAGAGTTATACCCGTGATTTGCTTCCAACCATTACGGTCGATCCAACGGAACGGGTAGCCATTATGCAAAAGGGAGGTAGTGTCCGTCTCACTGATTATACAAAGGGGGGAACCATCCCAGAGCGTCTTATGTTTGGTTTGGCCTGGGATATTACTGATGGTGTCAAGGTCGATTTTGATGCGTCGGCCGTGTGTTTGGATGCCCAATTGAATGCTGTCGATGTCGTCTATTTTGATCATCTCAAGAGTGAGGATGGAGCCATTGTCCATTTTGGTGACGAAGAAGAGGGTGGAAAAGCCGGTGACGACGAGAAAATGGAGATTTGCCTTGGCAAGGTAGATGCTGCCGTGCAGTACATTGCTTTTGTCATCAATTCCTATAGCGGCCAAGAGCTGGATGATGTGGACCGTGCCTCGTGTCACTTGTTCGATCCCGCCACCAATACCGATATGGCTTCCTATGCCATGTCCAATGCCGAATCCTTGGATGGCCACACGGCTCTCATTGTGGCTTGTCTATACCGTGGCTCGAGCGACAATCACCATGATTGGTATCTCCACATCATTTCTGAGCCTTCGACGGGAAAAGTGGTCAAGGAGAACATTGGAGATTTGAAGTCGTACTTGGAACAATCCCGTCCCACTGTCCCGGAAGAAACTTCCTTTGCTTTCTCGGTCGAGAGTACCATGCCCGACATGGTTCCCATCGAGGAAATGGTGCAGGAAGAGTAAACAGGGGTCGAATTCTCACGGGAGAACTATCTACTGTTGTTGTGATATACCATTTGTCAAGAACACAAACACATCATGAACTATAGAATATATAGAATGGATTGGAACAGTCTCTTAACCAGAGAGAAAGTTTCGAGTCTACGCTTCGATTTGCTCTTCTTCTGAGCTTTCATCGTGCTTCTGGAGACCCCTTTCTGTTATGTCAACTTCAGAGGCTTCTTTTGTGGCTCGCTCCTGAGCCTCGACAAAAGGAATATCAAAAGATTCAAAAAGAACAGGCATGGCTGCGCCGACCAAGATGAGAGAGGCGGCAAATGCGACACACAAAATACCCAAAATTTGGAAAGGCCAACTGACGTAGCCTTCGTAGTTTCCAAACAATGGAGCTCCGCTTCCGTTGCTGGACTGTGTTAGGTTGATGAAAAGAATCAAGAGAATGTGGGGGATGATGGACTTCATGGCAAAGGCCCACACCCATGGCATGTAACCGACAACTTCTGAGAGCTCGTCCCGGAGGTCGATGACGTTCTTCAAGCAGAGTTCGTAGATGATCGAGTTCCAAGTCCACTTTCCTGGTTCTTCGTTCATTCTCTTGGCGAGAAGAGCAAATGTAATGGCGAGTCCCAATGCTATGCTTCCAAACAAAGCAACAAATCCAGCCATGACGGCGTTTTCATTCAATCCAAACCAAAGACCAGAGGCGATAATGACCGAGCCAAAGTTGGTGAAAATGTATACAAGAACGACTTCAGGTCCAAGTTGCTCAATGGTGCGCTCGATGTTGAAGACCCAGCCAGCTCCGAAGGTTTCAAAGAAACCAACCAAGAGAAGGATGAAGTTGATGTAGAAATCGACGGTATCGAGGAAGATAAGGCCAGCGTCGGTGGCTGTAATTTCAATATGCAAAACAATGTGAGATATCCGATGGATAGTTGGGTGGGCACTTTGTTTAACAACAATACAGTACGTACCGTAAATGATGCTGAGCAAGAAACCGGCCGTGCAGAAACCACCTGCCACCTTCCACTTGGGGATCTTGTCCCATCCGTGTCGATCAGTAGCGACGGTCAATGGAGCCTCAACAATAGAAAAGGCAGAATCAATGCCCAACAAGAACAAGTCTACGAACAAGAGACGAGCCCAGAAACCGCCACCTGGCAAGGAGCCAAGAACAACAGGCCAAGTTCCAAAGACAAGACTGAAACCAGCGTATGAGACTTTGTCAACCGCGACACCCTCTTGGTAGGCGAGATGTCCAATGGCAGCAAAAACTGCAAAACCGGAAAGAATAGAAAACATGGAGTTCGCAAATCCAACAACAACAGAGTTGGTGAAGACAGGCTCGCCGCGAGGACAATGACTTCCGTAGGCAGTCATGGTACCGAATGTGACAGAGAGAGAGAAGAAGATCTGCGAAACAGCAGTACTCCAGACATCAGGGCGTTCGGTGAGAACTTCCATGTCCCATTCTCCAATGTAAGCCTTGATGCCGTCTGATGCTCCCTCCAAGGTGCAAGCACGGATAAGGAACATGAACAAGAGAAGGATAGGGAGTCCCATACTGATGTAGGCGATGCGACCGGTCCATTTGAGACCAAAAGCAAGACTGGCCCAGATGCAAAGCCACACAAAGAATGAGTATCCAACATTTGGAGCAACAATTCGAGTTGGGCGAAGGTCGCCACCAAGAGTTTCCATTCCGATGATGTGCTGTGGACAGGAGGAAAAATCGAAATGATGAGTTTTCACAAAATATAATGGAAAGGAACAGTGAGAAATATTCCTTGGATTTGCTTACCCCGGTGAAGTATCCGACTGCAGTTGTTCCGTTTACGTCTTCGTCAGTCCATGGTGCATCGTCCGACCAAGACTCAAAGAATGCTCGAGCTACCCATGCCAAAAGCATACTGTAGTACACAACAAGCATAAATGCCAAGGACACACTGCCCATTCCGACTCCTCGAAGTCGGGCATGGAAGGAGCCGAAGACACCAATGTTGCCGGTTTGGTGGTATTGGCCAAAGCCAATTTCGAGAATAAGGACAGGCAGTCCGACGAGGATAAGTGCCATGAGGTATGGAACGAAGAATGCTCCACCTCCATAGTCTTTGGCAAGCGCAGGGAAACGCCAGATGTTTCCGAATCCAACCGCACTGCCGACGGCAGCAAGATAGAAAGCGGCTCGAGATGGCCAGCGATCACGGTCGGCATCACTGCTGTCGCTGGCAGTAGCAGTTTCAAACGTCACAAGACGCTTTGGAGGATTATTTGTTGCTGTCATATTTCAAGTTGATGGATCCGTTCTGCTTCGGAATAGAAAAAGTGAGTCCACTCGAAAAAAAATGTAACTTGGGGTGGGGTGGGGGTCTTCGCGATCCAACAGAAGTTCTTCAGTTCGATCTTACCTTGACACAGGTAAACTTCTGAAGTTGACGCTGAAAATGTGAGTGGCCTAGGTTGCTTCACTGAATGACGTTGTCAGTTTGACGACAACTTCGGGTTTGGTAGTAGCTATTATGATGTAAGTTAAATTGTACTGTTGATCGCAGAGAGAAGTTTGCTTGTTCGATTAACCGGAGCCCCCACATGGTGGAGTACTCGCACAGGAAACAAGAACCCTCCATATACTATAGGGCATGTCATTTATGTGTCGAAGGAGTCGAAAAAGTGTAATCTTCTTGCTCCATGCGAGCAGTGCGACATGTTGTTCACATTATGGCTCTGACCAAATCACAAGCCCAATACATACCGCCGTTGCAGAGTATACCGCAGTCTACGAACAGCTGAAAACACTTTGTACCTATATTAACGACAGAAGTTCCCTCCGTTGACGGCAACCTCTCGGCGCTCAAATGCAGTTTCACATGGAAGGCCAATATCACTACTACACCAGAGACTGGGTGCATCAATGGGAATCGTAAACAGGGATGAAAGCGCGAGTGTCAATACAACATCGGAGAGGGCCCGGTGCCTGTAGTGCACTACCGTACCCTCGTTAATAGTATGGGTGCCTGTGCTTGTGCCGTACCTGATAGTTAGTACATTGTAGAGTTAAAGGATGATGCATCCTTGACACTTGCAATCGTCTGAGTAGTCGCCGGGGGTTTCGTCGTCGTCGCGGTAAAACTTGGCATTCTTCTCCAGGTTGCTTGTCGGCGTAGGTTCATCTTCTCGTATATCCCAAGCGGTATTGCATTCCTCAAGCGTTTTACCGGACGGCGAAAAGGATTCATCTATCTTCGGTGTCTCCTCGTTTTGTGTCATCGACGAGACTTGGTCGGAAACTTCATCTTGAATGCCTGGGACGTTGCTCCAGTCAAGCTCTTTCTTCGCGCTCAACGAAGTGGGTTCAGTCAAAGGTATGTCGTTGGAAAGTTCCTCGTGATCCACGGCAGAATACACCGGTTGATCTTTTGGCGACGTGACTTCAGTTTCTGCAGAACACGAAACAAAGATGTCTGCTCCACATTGCGACGGAGAGTCCTGCTCATTCGCAGAAACACAGCTTTCCGAATCTTTGAGTTCATCGTCGCCTTGTAGGTCTGGAGCGTTGTTCCAATCAAGCTCTTCCTTCTCGCTCACAGAAGTTGGTTCAGATACCCGAGGGGAGTTCAGTTTTGCCATTTCTGCAATTGAGTCAACGAGTGTGAAATTGTAGACTTCACCACCAACTGCAACCGAATCGGCTGTGACAGGGATGTCGCTGGAAAATTCCTCATGATCCAAGGGAAAATACACCGGTTGTTTTGTTGATGGACGAAGAACCGCAGACGAGGTCTTGGAAGGTGACGTAACTTCTGTTTCCGCAGAACAGGAAACGAAGATTTCCGTTTCGCATTGTGAGGAAGGGTCCAACTCGTTCGCAGAAACACAGCTTTCCGAATCTTTGAGTTCATGCTGCAAAGCATCATATAGTTCTTCTTCAATTTGATTGTCAGTATCGGAATCCCAAGTTTCTGTTTCTGTTTGCACAGGAAGGGGGTGTTCTCTTGGCTCTGATGAGGTGGGCAAGGGATCCATTTGCAAAACCCCAGCAGAATCCTCCCCAACAGAGTCTCTTGATGCTGCACTGGAAGGAGACTCCAAATCCTGTGTTTGCGGAGTAGGAATGTCATAGGCAGGTTCCCTAGTTTCTTGGACATGAGTTTGACTGGAAGCGGTAAGTGGAGAGGCGGTGGACAATGGCTTGCCGGGGCTGGTTGGTACTGCACTCTGAGAATCTGTGGTTGACGACACATCGGATTCTCTTTGAGAACGGAGTTCACTGACAATGCGTTCAATGCTTCCACAACGAAATTCATATCGTTGCCAGAACTCCTCTTTGCTCAAGGATATGTTTTGACCCGAAAGGATTCCTGATGGGTCCGAGTTGTTGCAGAGTGCCTCAAAAAACTCGTCTACCACAGGGTAGTTGTGCCTTTCCATCAAGAAGAATCTTTTCTTGTGTTGAGTAAAGACAGAGCGATAAAAGTCTTTCAAGAAAGAATGCATTTCCAATGTCACTGGCAAAGGTTTAGTGTAGGTCTCCAGTTGATGGCGTCGATGTTCCAATTCCTTCAAGGCATCACTAAGCAGCGTTTGCTCGGAGTCCATGCAAACCTCATCTTGGTTGATGGCATCTTCCACTATGGCAACTTCCAACTGTTCTATCATGTCACGCATTTTGAGGGGAAAGCACCTCGTTGGTGTTGTTGCCAGATTTGATGTTGGGAGGTGGAATTGTTTGTTGTTGTCGTAGTCCGTTGTAGCAACAATAAATAGTGGCCGTTGTTGTTGTCACATCATGATTTGAAATTTTGGTTCCACGTGGAATTGGGATGTGGATATTAGACGCGCATGAGACTAGGGGTGCGACAAAATGATAGGATGGGAAGGGGATTGAAAGCGTGACTGGGCCGCGCCATGTGTCAACCTTGTGGAGGCAGCTGAAAATCAGTGGAGGCACAATCGGAAAGTCTTCCATTGTTGGCTTTGGTTCTGTAGTGTTAGACGGATCACATATACCCAGTGTTATTGCCTGCGCCATTCCGCTTCTGGGTTTGTTCATTCTGGGTGTCCAGTCTCTCCTGGGTCCATTGATGTTTTACTCTTTACAATGCCAAAGACAATGAGAGTTTCTTGCATTTTGTGGACAGTTTGGGCTAGTGTCTTTCTCCTCGTTCGAGGACGACTGTCCGAGTCAAGAATTCTTCGCCTAGATCTGCAACCTACAACTGCCTTGTTGGAACAAAAGAGACAACGCCGACGGCTAAGTCATGCCAATCATGGTAATCGAACGTTCACATATCCCAAGGAGTGGTTCCATCCGCTTGTAAGGGCTGTGTATGCTGCACTTCACCCGTCACAACCATCAACATTCGATGGCACTACGAATGAAACTCACGACGAGCTGGACTCTGAATATCAAGAATTTGTTGCATTCCGCCATTTGTCACGGTATGAACGATCCTTTCGCAGCAAAGCCAGCATGAGCTTACATCCACATTGGTCCGGCGACTATGCACATTTCTCCCATCTCACCAACGACACATCACCTCGAACATCGAAAAGGAGGTTAGGCAAAATCGATGAAACATTAACTGGAGGTCAATTCAACTACTATCAAGGGGTTCCCTTGTATCAGGGTTATGGAACACACTATGCTCACATCTGGGTCGGGACACCTGTTCCCCAACGTCAATCTGTCATTGTGGATACGGGCAGTCACTTTACTGCATTCCCCTGCAGTGGGTGTCGCGAATGCGGACAGGAACACCATACTGACCCATACTTTGATCCTTCCAGATCACAAACCTTCCGCTTCCTGTCTTGTCCCAATGAATGTCATGAACAAGCCATGTGTACCGACATCCCGCACAGACTGCTTGTTGACAACGTCAATACCCACAACCGGACGGCATCCTCCCACTCTCAAACAACAATTTATGGCTTTGATGCAGGTACGGGACAGCCTCAACGACGATGTGACTTCTCTCAGTCTTATACGGAAGGTAGTTCCTGGAGAGGTCATCAGGCCAGAGATACTATTTATGCTGGAGGCCCCGACGTTTTGGAAGCCGCAAGTCCCCTGGATAGATTCTACTCTCTCGATTTCATGTTTGGGTGCTTGCAGGAAGAAAAGGGTCTCTTTGTCACGCAACTTGCCGACGGGATCATGGGAATGTCTGCTCATGAAGCCACACTTACGAAGCAGCTGTACAATCAAGGAAAGTTGGAATACAACATGTTCGCCTTGTGTTTTCGAAAGGAGTTAGGTACGTCTCAGAGAGGGGTTTCTGCGGGTAGTATGACGTTGGGAGGATATAGTTCCACTTTGGATCACTCTCCAATGGTATTTGCTAGGAATGTACAATCCTATGGCTGGTACACCGTTCATGTCGAGAACATTTACATTGCCCGATCGGGTGGATCCCAATTTCTCTTTGACGACAAGGGTTCAAGAGAAGACATCGTTCGAGTGGATGTGGATATCCAGCAAGTCAACTCTGGGAAAGGTGTTATAGTGGACAGTGGAACCACGGATACATACCTGAACAGCAAGTTGTTGCCCGAATTCGTCAAGACCTGGCAGCAGGTTACGGGCATGGAATATACACATGGGCCAATCTACCTAACACAATCGCAACTAAAACGCCTACCGACAATCCTTGTGCAATGCCAAGCAGCGCAAAGTACGGATACAATCGCAACTCTGTCTGATACACCTGTGATTGGACAAGTTGGCATGCTAGATCCTGCTCGTCGATCGGATGTCCTCCTGGCAATACCGGCCACAAACTACATGGAATACAACCCCACTTTGAATCTGTACACTTCCAGGTTGTATTTCACCGAGACCTATGGTGGTGTTTTGGGGTCGAATGCAATGCAAGGTCACAACGTTCTGTTTGACTGGCAACATGGCCGAATTGGGTTTTCACAATCTAGTTGCTCTTACGATGTCACGGCGAAGAACCAAATCAGATACAGCGAGAAAGTATATAAACAAGGCAGCTGCGTCCTCGGTGAGCCTATATTGACCAAACCATGCGCCGCATCTGTCGATGTTGCCGTTTGTGAAGCTTCCGACCACCCAGACAATCTGGAAATTCTGGGTACAGAAGTTTGGACACTCGCTGTGGAATCTCCTGGGAGTGAATGGGACAGTTGCCAGAAAGTTGCAGCCGAGTGGAGTCAACGTCAACAAAATGCAGTACATTTGGACCAAAGCTTGATTTCCTGTACCTTGGACGGTTTGTGCACCGAAAGTCGCTCGTGCCAAATACCTTGCCTACAAGCACTGGAGTATCGACGGAAGTCTGGATTGCCACCCAAAGACCTGGGAGGTGTGTCGCAGAATAACGATTGCGAGCATTCCTATTGGAGTGCATGTGATTTTAACTGCAAGCAATCAAAGATTGCATCACATCGAGATCCAATAGATGGTGAACGATGTATTGAGAGCCAACGTGAGACTCGTGATTGTCACATCGATGCATGCGGGCGCAATGACCCATGTATGGTGCCTTTTCTGGTTCATGCGATACTGTCGCTGGAGAAAGATACCACATCCGGGCGGCGAAGGTCCCGGTCATTGGGTAGTCTCTCCAGTGAGAATGCACCAAACGAGAGCGAGTGGACTCGTGATGTGATGGAGTCATTCCAGCATGAGTTCACTCGGGTTTCACATCTACCAGAGTTTTCAAGTATTGCTTCAAATCGACCATTGTTCAAGGAAGGAGACGTTGAGATTTTGGCAGTTAGACCTTGGATATCAGAAAACGACGACGACTTGACAGATACAGCGCTTATGGATGGTCCCAAGGGTTCCACTTTGCAGGTTGTCCTCCAGGTGTCTATTTCGAACCCCAAGGCTCATAAAATATTGGAATCTAAGACCAGTGGCGGGCGCCATCTCCTCCAGGAGGTTGGCGTGCTTTGGAAAAATTTGACGCAACCAATCCGGGCACCTGGAAAGACCTTCACATGCGATCCTGCCGACCTATATCCGCTAGCAAAGGATGCAGTGGAACTAGCCAATGGGATTTTGGAGCATCAAGGTTTCGGGGAACGTTTGGTTGAAAACTTTCCTGGATTCAAGCGATGTAGCGTTGTTTCTTCTTGGACAATTGGAACTCAAGTGTACGATGATGTGGTCAACTATTACGGCCCGACATCTTTGACGCCCGTGCTACTTGTCCTCCGAGTTTTCTGTGAAGTGTCTCTCGCATTTGTCGTTGTGTCGTTCTTTTCCCTGTTTTGGCAGCACATTCGCTCATACCGACATTGGGTACATACATGGTTTTGTCGATGGTGGAGGGGGAAGCCACAGCGCTATCAAAGAGTTCCCACGGAAAGTCGCGACGGCGACGATGGTTTGAGCAACCGTATATCTCCTGGCGGAAAGTTAACATCTTCGTCACCACCTAGAGGACAAATTGAACTAACGTTATCACGGTCTTCTTCCGGCATTCACCGGAAAGGCCCCTCGACGACTACGAAAAGGATGCTTAGTTCCAAAGCGTCGGATCATTGACAAACTTGTTGTCAAAATCCATTGTAGAAAGTTCATTCTTAACATACAGACTTTTTAATAGACTACAGCATCTTCGGGTGACTTGGCAAGCAAGATAGCACGTAGCTCATCGACAACCTGGCGACTAACACCACAGAGAACAGAATTTCCATACATGTCGAATGGTTGACCTGCTGGTTGATCGATTTCTTCAATGATGCAGCCTGCTTCTTGACAAATTACAGTCCCTGCACAGTAATCCCAAGGCTTCCACTGCTCGTTGGCCATCCCGGCGTATACCACATCAATCCTTCCTGTGGCTACATAGCAGAGATCCAAGCAACCACTTCCAAGTTGGCGAATAGCCCGACAACCATTGGACATAATTCTAGAGATAGCACCAAGAATCACCTCGATATCCTTCTCGCTCTTGGTGTACCCAAACTCGCAGCATACCACAGCCTTCGCCAGGGATGTCTTGGGCTGTTTCTGTCGAATGGGAACACCGTTCCTGTAGGCACCATACCCCTTCACAGCGATGTACCACTCCTCTGTGGCTGGAGCATAAATCACACCCATCGTGGGTACGCCATTCACACAGTAACCAATGCTAATGCACGTCATGTATATGCCTTGAGAAAAGTTTGTGGTTCCATCAATAGGATCAATGATCCAGGTTGGCTTTTTGGTCAGCTTCGGAATGGAGCCAGTTCCAACAGACTCTTCTCCAATGATTTCATACACCAATGGGGAACCTTCACGCTCTAGGTTCCACTCAGCATATGCTTCTTGAATGCCTTCCATCACGAGTCGCTCATTTTCGACATCGACTTTAGTGCAAAAGTCACTATCAACAGTTTTGGTTTCAATGCCCAGATCAAACTGGGCTTCGGCTGACGTCCCCTTGGATTCTAGGTACCCCTTCATGTTGTTACCGGCTTCTTGAGCCAAACGAACAGCAAGCTGGAGCTCCTTGGCATACGGCGAAAGGAGAAGAGATTTGGGAATCTTTGCATCGGAAGATTTGCTCGAGCGACGATAGAAATGAAACCAAGTAGCAACGGCTGTGGCCACTACAGACGTTGCGATTGTGGCCGTTTTGAGCATGGAACAGTGTTTCGTCATAGTCTTGTCTTTGCCAGTAACACAAAAGAGGCGAGGGGTTGGATGTGCTAGCAGTTGGGATGTTCTAGAGCCAAAGGCGTGTTTGACTTGTCCACCGAAAAGCAGAGAATCGTTGAGCTTGGAAGCTTGAGAATTCAAGTCTGGGAAACAAGCTTTCGGTCGGAGAAATTACACGTGTGAGGTCCCCTTCTCTCAGAAAAACATGGGACATAGAATGTTGTGCCGCTCGGTATTTACGGGCAAAGTGGCGTTCTCTTATTATGGATTACATATGGTTTGAAAGGCAGTGATGGTGAAATCTTGTCACAATTCAGTGTCAAAAGTCCTGTTTCTCCTTCACTACTTATAATACCGTGAACGTACATTCAAAATAGGCTTATATTTTAGGACAACCAGTTGTGTC
>WXVQ01000018.1:117230-132035 GCA_013372465.1 Nitzschia sp. Nitz4 | reverse complement strand
GTGCGACATGGAGATTCACAGAGTTGGACACAGTGCCTCCTTGTTCCTACTAGTACTAACTACTACTAGTAGGAAATAAAGGATTTGAAGTTCAGTTGGAACGCCGAAAGAACATTCAAGTTCCAACAATCAACTTCCTTGTTGCCATTGGAAGAAAAGGTACAAGGTTGATATTAGGTAGCATGTGCTTGTGTTCAATGTTCCACAAGAAGGCTGGATGCTGGTCACTATACTCCAAACTACCAAGGGTGATAAAGTATTCCAAAGAGTACATTAGTTCTGGGAATTCTGGTTCACTTTTTCGAAAGATTTGTAGTTCATCCATCACCTTGTACAAAAAGGATGTTCAAGAGGAAGACAGTCGACTTCTCGTTCCGATGGGTGAATACATTGACACTGTACCCGCTGTTGCAGGAAGCCAAACAGAAGCAGCAGCATGATGAGCTTGCTTCAACAAACAATGTACCTGTTCTCCTGACATCCCCAATAGCGAAACCTCTTGTTTCGGGTTCGGTGTTTCCTTGAGCTACTGGTTAGAGATGACGGAAATGATGGAAGCTATGGTTGCCTATGCATGTCAAGAAGGGAAAATCTCTAGCTAACATCTCTTCCCGGGCTTCGGGAAGATCGTACCGGCGGCATCGTTTGGGGTAGTTTGTCGGAACCTGCAATAGCGAGAACAGAATTACTCTTCTGAAACAGAACCTAGAAAGAAAGCGCCTGATAAAATTTCTGCTACATGGTGTAGCGGATGAGCCTGCTAAGGTTGTACAACAAATCGAGAATGGTGCGGAAACGGCACTCCATACTCTACTACTAGAGAAACCCGAATACCACGGTTTTTCATTCCGACGTGTTGAGGAATGCGGTAGTCGGTGTACCAGGTAGTATGGACGTACATTGGGCTCCTTTTCCCCGAAACCCCAACACCCAACACCACCGACGAGCAGCAGTAGTCCGCATCATTGTTTCGTACGGATTCTTCCGTAGTGTGGAGGAGGAGGACACACATTATATGAGTCGACGAAAGACTCACATTCCATATGGAATACGTTTCCAGAATATATCCTTTTGGTCGCGTATGTTGAACAGTCTAACTTCCAATGTCGTACTACTATTGGACGGTCAGTCCTGGGAGAGCCTTTGGGTACATTCGTTACGATCAGCGGCTTCTGTCAATGCCGTGTCTCCAACAATGATGTGGCGAGGTTTTAGGTGGTTTCTTCCTTCCTCGTCTGAACGAGACCGGACGATGTGGCAACGATGGAAGCGCTGTTCAACAAAGAAGGACAGAGGAAGAATGGATGTATGAACGTATCAACAACTAACTGTAATGTAATGGGAAAAGTATTGGGTAGAGTGTTTCATTTGCGCTTAGTTTATCAAAATTGTGGCCTTGTTGCTCTGTCTATGCATTTGTGACTCCACCGAGGAGGACTTCCATGGATTCCGGGTTGTGATGAGGAACCCATCGATCCGTTCGCTTTAACGTGGGAGATCCATCCATTCGGCGAGGCAATTGAGGGAGCATTGAAGGTGAGATATTTGCAGAATGGCGGCGGTGGGGAATGGATGTAGGAGAAGTGTTGAGTGCAGCGTTGACTCGTCCCAATGTATCGGAAACTTGGTCCAAGAACTTGGTGAGTTCTAGTTCGTCGTTCAACATTGAGTTGGAGAATTGCTGGTTGAGGTGCAGACAACTGGATTTCAGTGCACTGAGGTCGTCTCTGCTTCCTTTGCGCATGGGAAAGGCTGGGGCAGCCAAGTTCTTGAGCAACTTGTCGTGTCCCCCGCCCAACTTTTTGACGGGGTCGCTGTTTCGTTTCGACTTTTCAATGCACATGGCCATGTCAGCTCCAAAGAGAGAGCGGATTCTATCACCGCTCGTCTCGGATGGACAGGAGCTTCCGTTTTCTCTGCGGTTGTGCATGCGCTTGATGGTTGCTGTACAAATGTCATCTTGGCTTTCAATGCGCTTTGGTTGGCAAGGAGGACGGTTGACAACCTCTTCCATTTGACTGTCTGGCTGGAACTCTGGTCTCGATTTGCACGATGTTCTTCTGGATCCAGAAGGAATGGGGGCTAGAGATGGGTGCCAGGATCGACACCTTTGCTTCTTCCCAAGTCCGCTAGGAGCCGCTGGTTTCGTTGTGCATGTCTTCTGGATAGGATCGTCCCTAACCAATACAACCTGGTTCGTACCAGTCTGTTCCTGTAGTTGAATAAAGTATGTATCTAGCAAAGCCATTGTGTAATGTGGTGTTCAGGGTTGCTAACAGTAAGGTAATGCGGCAACTTCTACGAGATTCGAAAATATGATGTTGTAGCCAGACTCCTGAGGAACCCCCACTCAGCCCCAAAAGGGAGCGGAAAAACTTTACGAACAAGACCTTCAAGTTGCTCCGAGATGGCGTCTCGTATGGTGAATGCGGGAAAACACCGTGTCGTATCAGAGTCACACCAAGGAGAAGGCTCTCTATCGAGCTTCCGCACCTATATGTTTCTCATTCTACAAGAGCGGATTTCACCTCCAATATTGCCCTCCTGTACCTCAATCCGTGTACTTCAAGGTGGCACGATAGAAAATAGAAAGGTAGAACGTTGCTTATAAATGGATACGCCAATGGCCGGACATCGATTTGGCCAATGATGGGTAACAAAGGGACCTCTCTGCTCACTTTCGCGATGAAACTACCGTGATGCGATCTCACGTGATGTCGGAGGTCGTTCTAAATGCAATATTCTACTAATATCAATCACAAAATTTATCAATCGTAAAGCTAGTTGTTGTTGTGCTGTTCAAGAACTTGAATGTCAACATACATGAGCCTCAGTGACTTTGATAGTGGCACGCAATGTTCGGGTTGCAATGCTTTGGTGAATGCTGCAGTGTCAACACTTTCGTACTGTCCTCCTCGTAGCTTTGTCTTTTGATGTTTAGTCTTCTCCCTCATGGTTGATGGTGCGACAACCATCTCAAGAGGCCCCTCAATTCTTATTGTTTGGAATGCCAGAATGACATTGTTTGTGTCAATTATTTGTGTCAATCAAATTGTGAACGCAATCAAGACTACCAATTCATACGAGTAACTACGAGCTACGAGCACTCTGGTCATGGAGATGCGTAGGAGTTGAACGAAGGTACTTTCACAGCAACTTGCAATGAAAGTAGAGGGCTTCTCTACTACTACCGGTAGAGGCCCTCCATCACTTTCATGTTGAACGTTTCCACAATGTTCGGTACTTCGTAACTTTAAAGTACCAGCAGTGCATAGTGCTACAGCGTTGCATTTTCAAGAGGCCAACAACCTAGGTACTCGTACCTAGCTAGTCTATTGAAGAGTTCTTTCTCTTGAAGCGTTCTTGCTTGAAGAGGAAGCACCGATGTACCCTATTGCGGGAACACTGTAAGGATTGATGACCAGTGGACTAGTACTCGTAGCAGCTTTGGGTACGAATAGTACGACCGGTAGCTCGAAGCAATGTTCCCATTCGTCGTGCAATATCCTGAACTACCATACTCTAGTAGCTGTCCTCCAAACAAACCTCTTCAACTCCATTTCGAGTACCGATCATCACAGGATCAATGGATTGCCGTACAACAGAACACAAGTATAGCACAATCAGCTTCGTTTGAAAACGGTACTTGCTTGGTAGCGACCTCAATACCACATTGATGATGTTGTTGGTGACTAAAACGAAACGATCAGTACCGTTTGATTGCTGCATGCAATGCGAGTTCCAGTTTGGGACAACGGTTGGTGTACCAGTGTGAGCGCCATTCATGATATATTCACCTCACCTCAAACCATTCAACCGGAACAGATATTCTTCAAAAAGCGTCACGGCATGGTTCGAGAATTGTTCTATTGTTGAGAGTTCGCGGAAGACTAAAGTGTTGCGAATTGTGGAACGTAGCCTTGGGACACCCAACAGGGAATGCTGCAGTACCGGGACTCCATTCCTGGCATCTAGACATGGCTACGAAATAGGTACTAGTTGCTAGAGACTGGCACAGGAAACGCAAACATTTGTTTCTACACATATATAATATAAACCTTGGAATTCTAGTCCTCCTACTAGACTTAGGAGTCGAGAGATCCTAGAATCATTCTGAACGAATCTGCTCTGCCAACTGGGACATGTTTGCTCTGTAGCTGTTGCAGGAGTGATCCGTGACCATGTTGGGCTCCATGAACACCTGTTTCAACACTTGAGAGTGTCCATCGGTTACACGTCCACCAACGACAGAGGGTTCGCTCGTGTGATTCCATACAGATACAACCTTACCTGGAACATACAGTTCCATGTCAATGAAACGATCAGAACGTGGAGCAGAAAACTCAGCCTCCAAAAAGTCAGTAAGCTCTTGAGGTTCAAGCAATAAGTCCGAGTCAATCTTCATGAGATCTGAAATGTAGTTGCGGGCTGTCGCAAAGTCCTTGGGGGTAAGGCCCTTTTCGTTCAGCTTGCTGTCTACCAAAGTCAAAATCTTGTTCATAGTTCGAAGGTTCATCAAAGACAACCGCGGGACACAGTCGTTGTTGTTCACAATAGAGGTAATATAGTCCGCACATTCGGTACTCGCTTCATATGAAGTGCATGCAGGAGTGGCAAACGCATAGACTTGCAGTTCCAGGTCCGGGAGGTGTTGTCTTACAAACATTCCTAACAAGCAGCTGACTCCAGCTCCCAAGGAATGTCCGCAAATGGTGAGTTTATATCCTTGTGGCGCAAAGAAGTTCTCAATCATATGCATGGTATCCTGGAGTAGCATTTGTGCCGCCACGTACATGCCTTCATGACAACGGATATCCTTGTTTCCCTCAAGCGTATGAGGAACTGCTTTTCCAATAATGTCGGTAAAGACATCCGACAAGGTGGAGGTTCCTTTGATGGCAAAAATCACATGTTTTGTTTCATGATGAACTGCAATGTAATGACCGACGCGGCCTGGTTCAGTGGCATTGTCGTATCGGATCAAATCCAACTGGAGGGGACGCAACCTACGTTGCAGCTGCACTTGACTCTCTAAGTAAGCCCATTCAGCATAGTCGAGAAATTCTAGGAGGACCTGAAGCTCTTGCTCGGGGACTTCTTTCCCATCCTTAGAAAAGTAGTTCTCTCGCCATTCTGGAACAGAAGCATCGATTTCAATCATAAGGTGAATCATACTCATAAAACAGCAATACAGCCTATAGGGAGGCATGTTGTCATCAATGAGATCTTCCGAGAGCTCATGAGCCAAATTCATTACTTCTTTGATTTTGGAAAATACCTGCGTTGGATTCGCAAGGTCATCGTTGGCATCCTTGTGTTCCTCCGTCGGGCGCGAACGCCCCAGGATGGCATCTTTGACCCAATACGGAATATTGTTCCAAGTGACTTGGGCAACGATGACAACGCTGACGGTCAAGAAAAAGGTGTTGGAGAAACTACTCTTGGAAACTGACATGATGAATTGGTGTTGCAACTAGAACAAAAGGGATACACTGGTTTTCAAGAAATGGAGAAGTACGAAGTTGCAAGAATTTGCTGGTGTGAGACAATTGTTGTGTGACCCCATGAATGGAACTTTTTGATGTGAGAAATTAGGGGGTTCCGAGTCCTGCGAATCGAACCAGTGACATCCAAGAACCAAGCAGATATCGATGATCCATGCATCAAGCAAAAGCTTTGGTTCGTCGTCTGGCCATCAAGAAATCAATCACAGCAACATTATGTTGTAGTCTTGCATTGCCTCAGTGCATCTTGTCAAAAGATTTTCTAACAACGGAGTCCAGGAGGGCGTAAAACAGAAATATGCGGAAATTTTGCGAAAAAGAAAGCTTGATCGCGGATTCGAACCACGGACCTCCTCATTACTAATGAGGTGCTCTAACCAACTGAGCTAAACAAGCCGCTGTTGGTGAGGGTGGGTATTTTGTATTTACAAACCATAAATCTGTGTTGTCTATTCCGAAACAGTTTCAATCCTTTTGTATACCTACAAGTCTCACCATGGTTGAATGATGGATTGATGGTAACTCTACTTTCCCATTGGCACGGCTCATGAAAAGGCCGAATCATTCTTGTACACGACGAGTGACGCGCTGCTGCTACTACTGCCACAGCCATTTTTTTGGATCCACGTTTCCGACATATAGATTATTGCTGCCATGTGCCACCAATGACTGAAAATGAGAAATGGAAACTCCATGGAGGAGGAATCGGAATTGGTACTGCACAACAGTTGCAACCAGAGTTTCCAAAGAGAAGGACGACTAGCTAGAGAGAGGAACGACTACAATACAACTAAAAGGAGAAATCGATTGGGTGGAGTAGAGCGTCGATAGGACGAGTCCTTGCAATTTACAATTACCTGTAGCGCGCTATTACAGCTCCATGATCAAGTTGCGGTACAGTTCGTGTGCTGGAATACCAACAACAAATAATATTGTCTTCTGTACTTACTACTGCTATGCTTCGCGGTTGTTGTTGTTGTTGTTGTTGTTGTTGTTGTTGTTGTTGTTGTTGTATACAACATTCCTGCTTGTTGCAGTGGCGGCATTGCATTCGAAGGAGGAGAGTAGGGACCATACACCATGATACATGAATGGCAAGAAGAAGCAAGCAAGCACATTGTTGTCCCCACGTTGCGCCGCCCCCTCATGTCTACACCGCCGAAAAAAATCATCATCTACCGCATCATGCGTCATGCATGAGTTGTTGCGTCGAATGAAATGGATGGAGGACAACACGCGAATCACAAACCCTTCTACTCTTAAACACTACTACCATTTGTACCATTTATTTGTACCATTTATACATAAGTGCAGAAATGGCGTCTTGGGTGAACCAAGATTTCTGAGATGTGCTACTACCTACTACTTAAAACGTACAACAGTACGAGAGTAGCAGCGCAGCAGCGAGCAGCAGGTCTCGCAACTCTGTAGGAGGAAGGCGGATAACCGAGACCACGTCGAGAAAGGCGCGAAAAGTTAAGGTTTGCAGGTGTCGTAGTTGTAGATGCGGAAGAATCGTTCATTAAGCAGGTTTTGGGTCGAAGGCCTACATCGCGCAGCCTGCACCTGTGCCCCATCACAGCGCGCCCACTTTCTCTGGTTGATAGAGCCTTGGGCGGTGGTGAAGAGACGTACGAGGTACTGTACGACGACGACATGCATGCATCCGGTGCAACACTGCCAAAGCCTCACTCTTGTTTGTAACCCATTTCAAGTTTTGAATTCCTGTTCAGGCAGTCACAGTCGTACATTGGCATTACTACTGCTTCATTGATTGGTTCATTCCAACTACTACTTTAGTGCCTGGTGAGCCACGGAAACAGTAATACTGAGATCTCTCTGCCACCACTCCTTTCAAGTGCAGTGCGCCTCTAGCTACGTGTACTCGTACCGCACATCACGTCTGTTTCCTTGATTGGTGAGGGGCATTCACAAACATCATCATGTCTACAGACAAGGATGCTCGTGTCTCGGAGGACAAGGATAGCACACCCACAACAACGGCGGTTGAAATTGGTACTGGCAATGGTGGAGTTGCTTCCGAGAGTGGAAATGTTTCCACGGATTTCCAATCTCGGAAGTTGTCCGTGGAAGTCGCTGATCAGGCAGAGAGTGGTGCACTTGACTTTGCCTCTACCACCCAAGAAGGGGACAGCCAACCTACTCCTGCAGTAGAACAAAGTCTAGAGGCAAATCAGATCCAAGATACTCCACAATCTGTTGCACCGGAAACTCCGGCTAATGTTGAAGTTGTGCCAGCACCCTCCGATCCGACACCTCCCATGGAGACGGCAAAGGGAGACGCAAATGATCCGGCTGCGCCATTGGAGAATCCTCCTCAACCACCAGTGGTTCCAACTGAGTCTGAGAATACTCCATCGGTGACTTTGAATGGTGATGCCAATGCACCAGTGGGTGCTGCCGATGTCACGGATAATGCATTAGATTCCCCAGCAAAGGAAGAAATGCAACCAGAACCCGAAACCAAAGAAAGTGAAACGATCGAACCTGCCAATGGTACCAACGAGGTGTCCAAGGAATCAACGCTAGCCGCTATGGAAACAACCGAGGTGACCCCTGAGGCAGACCAACCATCTGAATCTTTGGAAGCACCCATGGCATCGGATCCTGTTACTTCGGAAGAGCTAGAAAAGGCATCAGAGAAACCTACGGAAGACGTGGAGGCACCTACAAATGTTCCTTCAACGGACAATCCTGCTACTGAGGAGGCCATGAAGGGCTCATCGGATGCCCCCAAACCACCTTCGGAGGATCCTCCTGTCTCCATGCCGGTCTCGAATGATGTGTCCTCTGAGAAACCTGACACACCCATGGATCCACCGACTGCTAGTGATGAGACTTTGGAACCTGCTGTTGCTGCCGTCGAAACTTCCATTCCAGACAATGACACTGTTGAGACAAAATCTGATGGTTCCAACAAGCGAGCCTTGGAGGAACCACCATCATCATCTGCCAATGCCACAAACCTTCCTTCTGGGGAATTGGAACCGGAATCCGTGGAACCTCCAGCCAAACAGCCCAAGTTGCAACCCGAGGATCCCGTGGGAACTACTGCTGTGTCCATGGATGTCGAGACCACCGACCCGGTAACCAACAATATGGATGCCCCAGTGACCACTGAGGTCGAGTCGCCACCGTCCCAGGCTCCTCCCCCAACAAATACCGAAACAAATGTACAACCGTCCGAGGGTATGGAGGTGGATGAATCGTCGGGTGCTGCAGCGCCAGTAGAAACGACTCAACCGGAAGCAACAGAGGATACTCCTGCGACCAGCAGTGGCGATGCCAGGGCACCGGCTGAAGCAGTCGATCAGGTCGATACCGTTGAACCCAAGACGCAGCCATTGGAGGTCAAGGGCGATAGTCAAAGCGGTGTAATTGCTGAAACTGCTGCCGAGACTACTGCTTCTGTGTCAACAATGGATGTGGATGCTACCACCGGAGGTCCAGTCGAACCAGCAACTGCTCAAACAGAGAATGGTGTAGGCTCTTCCGAGGCACCTCCTCTGGATAATGGAGATGCGGTAGCAGGTGAGGTCAAGCCCCCGCTCCAGAATGATCCAGAAACTCTCTTGTCGGAAAATCCTAGTGGCATGGTGGATACCCGAGGAGACAAATCCGAAGAGAAGATTGCTTCGAACGGCATGGAAGCATCTCTACCAGACAAAACCAAGGAGTCTGTGCAAGGGAATGGAGATGCATCAGGGGATAAATCGTCCAAGAAGGGCCGCAAGAATAATATGGATCCCAGAGTGCTGGAACTCCGACGCAACATTCAACTGGGGTGTCGTGACAACGATTTGGCGTCGGCCATTCAATCCTACAACCAAGCGGTCCAGGATGGTGTTACCGTCGAAGCTCAATCGTTTTACAACCTGTTGAATCTATGTGGGGGCATTGAACGAAAGGTTCATGTGGGAAAACGCAAGGAGGATGGCACCGAGTCGGCAGAAACAAAGTTTCTTCCTCTCGATGCAGTGGATCCTAAGACCCGACAGGAACATGCTTTCCGAATCAAGGAACACATGACACAATTGAACATCCCTCTCAATGAAGCAGCGTACACAGCCATTGTGAAAGTATTGGTCGCCAACAAAGATTTTGAAAAGGCGGAAGAAATTCTACGAGAATCCGAGGCCGTTCAACAATGCCGACCGAAACTGCGCTTGTACGCTCCTTTGTTGACAGCCTACTGTTCCGAACGACACATGTTGAGCGCCCTACGTTGCTGGCTTGCTATTTCCAAACAAGAGGTGCAAATCTCGGAGCGCGAGTCTATGTTTTTGCTCCGATGTGCGGTTGCTACCGGAGATCCCGTGGTCTTTGAACGGGTTTTTAGCAACCTGGCCGAAGATGTGACGGTACCTAGCAAGGACACCGTAGCCGCTGTTTTGGAGTGGTTTGCCTCAGCCCATGCCATGCACACTGGGATTAACCACCCAAAGCGTGCTCGTGATGAGGAAGTCCGCAAACTCGTGGATGAAATTCACGAGAAGGAAACGGATCTCGCACCCTCCATGGGTCCAATTGTGAACAAGTTTGGATGGAACTTGGACTCGTCTGTAACCATTGACGAGAATGGGGTTTTGCAAGAGGGGGGATTGAAGGGAGTCAAGCTGAATCCTGTTCAACTTCCAGAAAGTGCCTGGGAAACAATGATGGACATGAACCGACGCATTGTATTGGAGGGCAAGCTCGAAGGTCACATGTCGGAGTTTCAAGGTGGTCGAAAGGGCAAGATTAGGAATGATTTTGACCCGGAGGAACGCAAACGGCAATGGGGGCATTTTGAGAACTTTTTGGAGCATGTTGGCCCGTTGGACGTTGTGATTGATGCTGCCAACGTTGGTTACATGAATCAGAGTTTTTCAAATGCACCCAAGCATGTGAACTACGAACAGATTGACTGGGTAGCTCGTCGCTTTCAAAAGATGCGCAAGCGAGTTTTGTTGGTTCTTCACCAACGGCACTTTGCCAAGAACCTAATGCCTCCCAAGTATCGGTACCTACAAGATGCTTGGGAGCGTATGGATATTCTGTACAAGACACCCGCTGGCATGAACGATGATTGGTTCTGGCTGCACGCGGCGTTGAAGTACCGAACACTGGTGTTGACGAACGATGAAATGCGAGACCACCATTTCCAAATGTTATCACCCCGCACGTTCTTGCGTTGGAAGGAAAGGCATCAGGTCCACTTTGATTTTGGCGATTGGGAGACTCAGGGGAATGAGTATGACAATGGTTCTCGGACACGCAAGGTAGAGCTGCAATTTCCCACTCCGTACTCGCGGCGGATCCAGCGGGTGCAGGATTCCTTTGTGATTCCGCTAATCAAAAAGGGGGATGAAAACCGATTTCTGGATGGGTACCATGTAGCAGATCACGATGAACCAGAAGAAGAGACATATCTATGTATCTGTCCCTTGAAGGAAGGTGAAACTGCGGCTCCGGAACCAATGGCGGCTTTGAACAACTCTGTCGCTCCGTTATAGTCCCATCGCTGGTTGAATTAACTGACAGTTTTACGAATACTCAATCCACCATTAGTAGAAAACCCAACTAAAAGCAATCAGATGCATATTATGCATTGTACCGTCGTCCAAATGCCACGTACTAAACAACATACAACTATCACAACGAGCGACTGATAGAAAACCATCTTTCTAAATTATCCTTACTCCTCCCCCACGGTGACGACGCATCACACCAACCATCCAACTAGTAATCAAGTAACCCATCAAAACTGACTTTCCAAAAGCGAGTACTACTTCAAGAACAGATTGAAACAAACTCACGGAATAAGCAGCAGACAAGGCACAGCTCTCCAACCTGGCTTCTTAGGCCTCCTCACACCACTTGTTCTCTTCCCGCACTTGGGCTTCCTCCTCGGGAGAAAAGTCATTGGTAATGTGAAAGGTGGAGCGAATCTCGTCAGGGGTCTTTCCCTTGATCATGCTAGCAACCGTAGCGCAGGACAAGTCCAACAATGGCTTGATATCCATGTAGTTGGCAGCCAGAATGATCTCAAACAACAAGACTTGATCCAAATCCACAAAGTCAGCATACCACTTTTGGACAACATCAGCCATGTTTTGACCCTTGAGGGGCTTTTCAATTTCCGCCATGGGCTCTTGCAAATGATGCTCACAGAATTCAATGATTTTCTTCAAGACTTGCGCCTTGACGTTGGGAAGTGGAATCTCCGTAGGCGAGTCATCATCATCATCGTCTTCGTCCATCATTGTCTTGACAAGTTCCGACATGTTGGCAACTGCCACGGGAACTGGGAAAGAATCTCCTTCCTTGGAGATCTGCATCAATCCAACGAAATGAGGCACATGAGAAACAAGGCAACGGGTTTCACTGCACGGACAACGTTACTACTGGACCCGCCACCACTCCGCGCTGCGGTGATGGGGACGAGCACTAACATAAACGTACCAAATTGATGGTAGCCGTAGACTCTTCAACGTCCATATTTGATATACAAAACTGAGGGTTCGAGAATCGAAAGAAACGAAATCAACAACTACAATAGCAGCAGCTACAGCAACTATGAGCTTGCTTGTTGGATTGGGGTCTGTGGTCTTCTTTTCCGCTGTTGTAGTGCATCAAGTCGTGTCAGTCCACTCGCAGCTCTTCCGTCCGTTGTGCGTGGCTTAGGGCGGCCGGGACTCGTATCAACCTTACGTACTGTGAAGTGCAGGACTACCAGATACACGGAACGAGAAAATCATGGAGGGAGCTTATATCACCCTTGACCACACTGTCATAATCTCTCCAGCTCTCCAGGACAAGCTGTACAAGCGACATCACTGGGAGGATCGGTTTCAAACACTACATAGTTTGCAAGGCTTTTGCAACAATATGCATGCATCACGTCATGACGAGAACGATGGCTGTTGGGAGCTCATTGACACTGACATGTCCCCTCAGCCATGTGTACTAGAAACAACAAATCAAACACCTACTACATTATACCATATTCTTCCTTCCTAGTAGCACGATACTTGTCACATCCAACTATAACAGACCACGGTTGATCGCATTCCCCATACCGAACTCACCACCCCCGTGCATGCTCGGCAAAGCATGTTCATACCCATCGTTCGGGTTGATGTATTGAGTGTACTCTTTCGAGTAGTCTTCAGTACCGCCTGTACGATAGGAAATTTGGGAATGGGAATAGTCATTGGTATATTCACTGACGCCGTGGCTGGTTTGGGATTGAGAATATTGACTTTGGCTGTCTTGGGAAGACGACATGACAGAGCCAGCTGCCATACCCCGTTGGTATTGATGCGATCGGGATCCTCTGCTACGACGACTTTCACGGGTTTGGGCACTTCGTGTTCGACTGAATCCAATCTCCGATTCATCCTCCGCCGCCATTTCCTCGTGATTGTACGAGCCTTGAATGCTACTACCCTGTCGCATGGTAATAGCTGTTGGGTCGTATCGTTTCGAACTACTCCTGTATTCCATGGAAGGAGGCACATGTACCGTTGTTTCCCCGTCCGTCATTGGTACACTGTGGATCAGCCCAAGGTGATACTTGGAGTTGGCGCCCATTTCTTGCATCCCCCTTCGCTTTTGTCGTTGATACTCACGTTCCCGTTCGATACGTTGGCTTTGACGTTCGCGTTCCATGGCTTCGGCTTCTGCCAACTCTCGTGCTTCCTGCCTTCCATCATAGTCCACAGAGATGTGTTCCATCGCCGAACTTGGTGCCATGGATTCCGGATAGCTCTTGCTTTCACCATCCAAATACGATCCATCGTCCACTTCGGACATGCGAACGCGACGAGAAGCCAACCAAAGACCCGTCAACATGAACATGGCTACACCACAAAATATGGCAGGGTACAAGGATTTGAGCCAGTTTCCATCGTCAGTGGCATTCACCGGCTGGTCCCGGTTGGCTCCGGCAATTACACCAGAGGATATTGTGGGAGCCATGGTAGGCTTGGTAGGGCTCATGGTAGGAGAAGGTGTAAAGCCCGACAAATAGTTTCCGGTGTCCACACCCAGGAGTTCCGGGGTCGCATAGACGGAGAGATAGTCGGACAAGAAAACGTTAAAATTGTCAAAGAGAGCATCTTCCATGTTGGCTTCCAAATCGGAACTGCTAGGAAAGTTTCCATCTTGAAATCGCATGGTGGTTTCGACATCCAATGTGGTTCCATAGGCTACCAACGATCGATCGTGGGGTCGAGTAGAAGAACTGGTGGTAGCGTCAGCAGCCGTTTGCAAGGATCGAACACGACCATACTCAAAGGATGTAGCACCCACAACGGAAACGGACACAGACACAAACTCGGGAGGACCACTGCTATCGTCATCGCCACCATTGTCGTTGTCTGTTTTCGGATACAAGTCTTCAAAGTGGTTCCGTAGATACTCTTCCAGCGATGTTTCAATGGCTAGTTGGCTGGTATCGGAAATACTTTGTGTGGTTGGGTAAAGTTGTATTTGATAGGCAGGCAACTCCACAGGTTCTCCATCTTCAGAAAAGGTAATTTTGTCAAAATCAAAGAGTTGTCGGTCGGATCCGGAAGATTGCTGGTGTGTTGTACCACTGGCACTCAAACTACGCACTTGAAAGGACGCAGAAGCAGAGGATGATGATGACGATGATACTGCCAGAACAGGAGAAAAAGCCACAGCGCAAGCCAAGAGAAGCCAGGATGTGACAAAACTCCTACAGGAAAATTGAACTGCCATCGTCCCTTACAAGTGTGATTCCAAGCAAGACCGTTGAATGATTTGTTTCCAGAAAATTCTCGGTGCCTATGGGATGTGATTTCTCTTGATGAAAGGCAGCAATATACTACCAAGGGATGTAAAAAACAGATGGATCCCTAACGTGTCAACCTTGTCAACTAGTAGTAGTAGCAGTGATGACAGTAGTGTGGGAATACAACGAAGCTTTCACAAGTGGTCCGAGCACCTCCAAGAATGGTTACCAGTAGTTGTTCCGAGTACATTCCCCCCCTCGGTGTCTCAGGCACCCGCCTCCATACATGTGAAGCTGATTCCCATTGGCCTAAACTGAGAGTAATTAGGCGGGAATGTTCTAAGTACGTAAAGACACTGCGTCCGTTGTATGGGGGAAAGGAGGTGTGAGTGGCACACAGGCCGTGCTGAAATATAGAGAGTGACAAGTGTAGGGCGAGCGCGGCCAAAATTAGAACGACTCGCTCACAAGAATGAACGACATTCACAGAGGATAGTAGAGAGAGAATAGCTACTATCGTGTGATGACGGTATATCTTTT
>WXVQ01000018.1:84114-117204 GCA_013372465.1 Nitzschia sp. Nitz4 | reverse complement strand
GTTTTTGTTGTTGTTCTCTTTGCGGGTTACTACTACTACCTGCTACCTGGTAGTCTTCTTCTGGACCTGTACAGTACCCCAGGCGTTAGGCGTGATGCGTGCCCCGCCACGACACTGACTCCCTTGACCCATCGAACAATCGACCCAAGCGACTCACCGGTCATCCCATTTCGTCTGGACGGCCCCCGTCCAATGCTAGTAGGCCGGTGCGACGGTCATTCGTCATTCAGTGGTGGTCGCTGTCGCCATAGAAATTGCATTGTACCAAGCTTGTACAGCTCGTACTTCGAAATCGTTACAGCAGCCGGTAGAGGACCAGCCAGCCCAAACCAAACAACTCTAGGATCAACAGCAACAACAACAAGCACTTTCCAAGATGAGTGAAGAAGACAAGAAACCAGAAGAACCCAAAGAAGAGGAGGAAGCTGGAGAAGCTGAGGCTCACGAGAGCACGGCTCACTTTGAACCTGTGGTACGTGACAAGCGATCGGCCGATTCACGCGTCACGTTCAAGTCACGTAGACTGCGGTACTGCTACTAGGAAGGTTTTGGAAGATTGATGGTTGCCACGATAAACCCACTCCATTATTCTCTCTGGATGTGTGTTGATGCAACACTATGTGTTGTCATGTATTTCTAACATTTTCTGTTTGGTTCTTTTAGGTCAAGCTCGAGGAAGTCGATGTCAAGTCTGGTGAAGAGGACGAAGAGGTCCTCTTTGGAGTCCGAGCAAAGCTCTTCCTGTTCGGTGAGACCATGTTGGACCAAGGCACTGGAAAGAAGTCTTGGAAGGACCGCGGAGTTGGTGAGGTTCGCATCTTGAGACACCGAGAGCACCAACGCATCCGCTTGCTCATGCGTCAAGAAAAGACAATGAAGGTCATTGCCAACCACGCCATGGATCCTCGCATCAAACTTGAGCCCAACGTGGGCTCCGACCGATCTTGGGTCTGGTCTGCCTTCGATTTTGCAGAGGGCGAGCTTGTAGAAACTGTCTTTGCTATGCGATTTGCTGACTCAGAGACCGCACAGGAATTCAAAACCAAATTCACTGAGTACCAACAGGAAATGGAAAAGCTGTTGGCAGGCGAGGACAACCCAGGTGCCGATGGAGGCGCGGCCGCCGATGAGGCCGCTGAAGCCTTGGCAGGATTGACCACCCAAGAATAATTTCAGCACACATGTACACACGCGCCCGCCCAATCTCCAACCGCAACAGACATCTCTTAGAACTACCTAGCCCTTTGTGTTGTGGTTTGCGATGCCCCATTCTTTGTCCTCTCAAACGAGGGATTATATGAAATTGCTATGGATTCCTTGTTGCCATTTTCTCCGATCTTGGCAGAATGTGCTGTCAAGCGAGGATTTTGCAACGGATCCTCTATTTAAATGAGACAGTGTGTAGGTGTGATTGCCATTCCAATCTATTTCTTGCTTTTGTGCTGCTATAGAGTACCGCTAGTCAGTGCCCGTAGTCGTTGTGCATGTTTGGGGAGTGCCTATTTGATCCCTGTTTGGTCTTGTTCGCATCACCTACGAGTACGAGCACATCATCTCACAGGATGTGCAAACATATCACATCCTACTATACAGCATTTGGACGAGTAAGAACATCTACTACCTTTGTGTGGTTTTGTTTTTTGTGTCATGTGTGTTTCTACTCTAGCAATTTGCACCAATTGGGTACCACGGCAACCTTGTACCCAAAGCGTGTCAATTGGGTTTGGACGTCTTCTTCCCAATCCACTACCAAGGCCACCTTTTCCAATTGTCGAACCAACGCCACACGTCCCGTCACGGTCGACGCCATGACGATACGATGCGACGGCAAAATGGATTCGGAAAGAGTCAAAGCATCCTTGTCCGCATTCTCTTGACGCAATAGATCCACCACGACCTTTTTGGCAAGGGACATGCGCTTGATGGGATCCAAGGGGAGTGTGGACGATCCATCCTCGGCTTCCGAGGCTTGACGGCTTTCCACAAATGCGTCACTCACAGCCACCAACACCAACAAATTATAAAATGTTCCCAAAGCAATCAGTATACGATTCAAGGAAGTAATAGAGTCTGTATCTTCTAGATCCTTTTGTGATATCGACACCACCAAGGTAGATCCCTTGGAAGGGGGAGGTTGCACACCGCCAATCTGACAAAGGCGACTCAAGATCTTGGCACGTTCGGGGCGCAAGTTTAAGGTGGACGTAGGAATGGAAACTGCTATTTCCTCTTCTTCCTTGTCGGATGACTCTTTTGCATTGGCAGCCATGGACAAATTGTTGGCCTTGGTGTGATGAAAGACGACCAACCCAGAATCATTCAAAATATTGCTGCCTCCCAAACCAATCGTCTCTTTTGTTGAAGAGACAACGACATGTGAAGGGCGCGATGCACAGTCCTCCAAGACTTCCATGGCAGCATCACAGTAGGGAGTGTTGCGTGCATTGACTAGTTGCCACGGGATGATGCGTTGGTATTGGTCCTGAGGTGCTTGTGCATCAATGATGGGGACATCAGGGATTCCAGCTGCAGCGGCGGCCGCAGCCCCAGGTCTTTGACGAGCTGCTTGAGCAGCAGCGCCCCCTGGCACATGTCGTCGTTGGAATTGGGCGGCTTGCTGTTGTGGAGTTGGTTGTTGTTGTCGATTGTTGTTGGGTGCTGTGGGCCTCAAGTAGAACCAGTAGACTACGAAGGACACCAAGGCCAAGAGAAGAGCAGGAACATTAGCAGAACTCTCTTCTGAATCAATATTGGTGTCTACAACATTGCTTTCCCCCATTGTTGCTTCAGAGTTCGAAAGAAACTACTCCAAAAAGAGAGCCACTACTGGTTTAAGGAAGACAATTGTACTGCACCACACAAATTCGGTGACCCGTCGGGCAGCACTCCCCCAGCAGTCGAAAGAGTCAAAAATGTCGTCAAAAATGTCGGCTTGTGGATTGGAATCGAAGGGGTCAACAGTCAGCGACTGTCCAGTCCGTTCACTTTCACCCCACTTTTGGCAGGTTGATAGAGGAGGAGTTACAGCCATCAATTGAATAACGCCAAATTCACAGCCATCTATGTTCCTCCTGTTGAAGTCCAGGTCAGACTCCTCGGCCTCCTACAAGCACTTCTAGTACAACAAAAAGCAAAACGGGTAGAATCAGAACATGTTGACGGTGGTTGATGGACGGGATAGACTAGAAAAAGCCGTGGAGACGATTCACAGATGCTGGAATGGATGATCGCTCGCGGTAGTGGCACAGCGGGGCTATAGTTGAAACAGTACAATTGCTCGCGCTAGTACACAATTTAGTCTTCTTGTTGCCTGCTGTAGTACTTCCCTCACAGTCGTCAAGAGCGATGTTTGTGAGCTAAAACCCAACAAGAAACATTATGTTGGTGAGACCACACAACATTATTTTGTTTCGTAGTTTTGCGCCATGATGAATGATGAAGCAGTGAGAGTGCTATTACAACTGGGCTTTTGTGATATTGCTTGCCGGCTTCGGATTGGTGTTTGTCAGTTCGTACTAGTACCTATACCACAACATCATTGAACGATTGAGAACTACACAAGGGAGCAAGCACCTACTGCTACCTAGGCGCCGTCTAAACGCTTTCATCTGTGGTCTGGACACGTTTGTTGTTTTGTGGGGGGTTTTGTCCGCTGGAAAGTTCAATCCAACCTGTCGAGGTACATTCCCTAATTTCCCACTTGGTGGCATACCTATTGATGGGGGGATTGGGAAGCGATCCGATGAGAAAAAAGAACACGTCTCGCATTTTACGTCTGTTTCCTAAATGCGATGCACCATGGTTGAAGTACGCAACCACGGGATTAATCTTGCTTGTACAGCGTACCACTGGGACTCCATCACAACTCACAACAAATATTAACGTCGTGTTCGAGAGGCGAGGTAGGAATAGTGGAAGGAAGAATGCAATTTCATCACGGCGAAACCAACATAGAGTACGAGTTGTTAGTTAGTAGGTAATCGCCGTGGTAGCGGGATGTTACTACCAGCAGTACTAACTACTACTAGGGTAGTAACGTTTATCGAGCTACCTCTAGTAGTAGTGCTAGAAGTTATTGTGTTGGCTTCTTCATCATCGCAAGAAGACAATGATGGTGGATGCCAGGACCAAATGTTTAAGATGCCGCCGTATGGAATAATGCTCGGTCGCCTTTGTTTAATCACACCCACATACCTGTACCAAGTCAGTCTCGAGAAGAAGGCATCGCACCATCGTTGAACCAACATTCACTCGATGCAGTAGTGTTTGGCGCCGATCACCTGCAGCACGATTCACCGAAGTTCCTCAGAATCAGCAATTCTTCCAACAAGTAAAAAATTTGTTGTAGGTCGCCACCAACGGACACACTGAGAGCTTTCAGGAAGTACCACACATAGTCAACGGTGTGTCATGAACGATGCCTGTTTAATGGTCCCACTTCATTGATATCTGGTTTGATAATGCACCAGCCATATTGCAATTTTCTACCTTGGTCACGGATCATGTATGCGACCAATTAATTAGAATGATTCATTTTGGACTAGAACAAAACGAGTAGATACATATAGACCACTTTTCTTCCCATCTCAAAACAACTTGTGCCATAAGTTGAACATTGACTAAAACGGGAGTCTGATTCCAATTCACGATGATAAGGCGTTCATTGTCATTAGTATGGCAAAGGAACAGAGGCAATTGTATTGGCCTAGTACCTGTATTGGGTCGTTAATTTCCGATTCTTGTCAGTACATACATAAAGGCCATTGGCAAGAAAAAGCAGAACGACGACTAGATGCACCTTCACGTATGTACCATATGTCACCGCTGATAGAGTTCTGGAACGGAGCTCGCTGTCGAACACAAGCCTCGTTGTCTCCACTACCGGTACCTGTTTTGTTGCACTCAGACTTCAATATATATGGAACACTAGGCATGTGACGCAACTTGAACCTTCCGGTTGCAAGGTGCTTGGTGACATGGTGTTCACTAGGAAAACCAAGCCACTCGAGAGGTCTCCCTTCTCCTCATATTCCGAAACATTTGGCAATTATCCAGCGCTCCTTTGTCTCGACGCCGCCAATCTACTTCGTCGCCGTTGAAAATAAAAAACCAATGCTTATGATGGAACAAGCAAACGTTCCTATGGGATGTGATGAAGTTGACGAGGGGAACTCTCGTGCCGTCTCCCATTCCCAAATAGCCAAATTGCAAAACGACGTTCAGATGTATATCTCTCAAGACCCATCGGAGGATGCCCTTGCAAGGCCAAAGGGATATCCCTTTTTGAACAACCGTCCTCAAGTCTCATCTCTTGAACATAGAGCGCTTGGAGGAGTCTCTCCTTCTTTTGGGAATTCCAACGCAATTCAAACCAACACATTTCCAAATCTCTATGATCGTCGGTTCGAGAACTCTCTGCATTTGACAAACACTTCACCCATTGATACCGTGAGTGACAAGGCTATCCCTTCCAATCCACGGCAAAATCAACTTGCTTCATTATTCAGTAAGCCTCCTGCTATCTCTCATCACCCATTGAATGAGTATGAAGTAGATATGAAGCTTCCATTCCCGGTCAAACTGCATTATATTCTATCTCACCCAAAATATCAGGATTGCATTTCGTGGCTCCCTCATGGTCGAGCATGGCGAATCAAAAAACCAAAGACTTTTGAGAAAAAAGTGATTCCTCTCTTTTTCCGAAGTGCCAAGTATGCGTCGTTCATGAGACAGGTATGTTAACCGTTTTCGATGTTGGCCGACCTGAAAAGTGACAATGACGAACGGCAACTTACACTCTGGGATTTCATGTGCCTTTCCTCGCGTAGGTTAATGGATGGGCTTTTTCCAGAGTCACCGAGGGGCCCGATCTAAATTCATATTATCACGAGGTAAGTCAAGAGCCACTACCACTAGAGTCTTCTTGTCGTGTGTTGATTCGTGTCTCTCATCTTTTTGTTTCCTCCGATAGATGTTCCTTCGCGGGCTTCCCGGTATGAGTCTTCGTATGAAGCGTCCTCCTAAAGTGAGGAATGCTGCTTCTGCTGCCCGACAAGCATCGGGAGCCGGATCGGGGACCCCAAATTTCCACCTCATCAGTAAAATTGCGCCATTGCCAGCTTCGTTTCCTTTCCGGGCGGTGCCTCAGGAGGAAACAACCGGGGAGGGGGACGATAGCACGCGACGTGAATATCTGATTGAACCTTTGGAAATTGTTGGCAGGAGCCTTTCAATGGATATGACGGGTGGATCGCCGCTGGAGGAGATACCTATGGAGGGTATTGATATCACAAGTGAGTCCTTGGATTTGCCTGCAGATGACCTTTTCGAGGATCCTGTTGGCATCTCTTCTAAGAATGCCGATGAAATGCGAGGAAGCATGCACTCTGAGAGTGGTCAAAGCCAGAAGTCTGCGTCTAGCCAGCAATCGGAAGGGGAAAGGGACACTATCCAATCAGCGGAGACTTCGGGGGATCAAACAAACTCTACGGAACAATTGTCGGAAGCGGATGTCCAGTATCTGAAGCATCAGAATACTGTACTACAGGGATTTTGTGGATGAAGATTGTCTCTTTGTCGCCTCGCGAATAGCTTTCGCAAGAATCCCTCCATAACCACGCCTGTTTCCCTTCACTGTTTCACTACTACTTGTTTCTGTAAGCTAGCTGTATGTTGTTCACATCACTGTAGAGAGAAATGGCACTGTTGTACGACAACTGTACTCTAGAAATATATTATTGTTTACTTAGTGTGCAACAGTTAACCGCAGGAGAGGGCAATCATTTCTCAGGCGATTGGCGGGATGTAATCGCCAGTGTCTGTAGGTAAGAATGGGTGCGTGAGAATTCAGAATCGCGAAAATGACAAAAGCCAACAAGACACAGAAAACTTGTCAACATACCGTTCAATTGACCCTCCATTGCCTTTTGACGTTGTTTCTTGGCTTTAATGGCCGCCTTAAACTTGCGGTTCTCTTCAGCTACAGCGTTTCTCAATTGAGGCCCAGCAATGCGCATGTCGTGTGGGTGCTTGATGAACCACGAGACAGAGATTAGCGATATCAGGGAAAGAAGGGACACGTAAAATCCTGGTAGCAGACGTGGGAGTAGCGACTCGAAAAAGTCCCCGTATTCATCGACCACTAATGAGTTGGATAGATAGTAGAGAAAGGTGGCAACAAGAGGCATTGTTCCACCAAAGAGAGTTGATGTAACATTGTGACCAATAGCCACTCCAGTGAAGGACAGGGTTGGGTCATCCATCCACAACTCGACTTCAAAGGCGGCCATGCACCCTTGTACCATTGACAAACAAACGGCGAATTGCAGTTGCCCAAACAAAATTCCCCACCAGGACTCACTTTCAAAGAGTGCAAACATGGTTGGACATCCGGCAATAAGCCCAGGCAATCCAATACGGACCAAGTCCGTTCGGTGCTCAAAAGAATCTGATGCCTTTCCTGACATGAGGAGGAAGAAGATGTAACATCCGACGACAATGAAGTTCATCGCATCAGCGTCGGCTTGAGACATGATTCCTCGGAGTTCAGACAGGTAGACGGGTGTCCACAAGAATAGAATGTAGAAAGAACTTGTTACGGCACAAAGAACGCCAACCATGGCAAACAACTGGCGTCGGCGGAAAGGGGATGAGAGTAGGTCCACGAACGCGGGACGTGTGGCGTCTTCGTCCTCGCGAATCATATTTTCCAATTCCTTTTGCTCGTTGCGCTCGTTCCACAATTGGGACTCTTCAGTTTGGTTGACAACACAGTAAAGGACAGGTGCCAACAGCAGCGAAAAGAGGAAAGGAACTCGCCATCCCCAATCATTGATTTGATCCTCCGTCAAGGCATACCGGACGCACGAGGTGACAGCCGAAGCCAGCAGAAAGCCACCCACCTGTGTGGAGAGAGAAGTTCAAAATGTACCATTAGACACACGTGCAACAACCAAACAGTTGTGATAACAATACAAAACGTACCGAACTGGCATCACAGACACTTCCTCGAAATCCACGCGATTTGGAGGAAGACTGTTCAATACTAATGACATAGGAACCGGCCAACTGACCACCGACTGACAAACCTTGCAACATTCGCAAGAGAACCAAGAGAATGGGAGAAGTAACTCCCCAAGCATTGTACCCAGGAAGCATCCCCATACAAACGGAGGGGACGGTAATGAGGAGAATGGAAAAGACGAGGGCATGTTTGCGTCCCACAATGCGATCACCAATCTCTCCAAAAAAGATGGCGCCCAGAGGTCTCATGAGAAAGGCGGCAAGGTAGACTCCAAAGGAGTTGATCAATTGCAACTTTTCGGATGTGTCAGGGAAAAAACACCCTCCGATTTCAGGAGCCAAGAGACCGTAGACAGCAAAGTCATACCTACAACAAAAGAAGCAACATTGGTTTGGGCGTGTTAGACAGTTGATCCTGTTGACACCATTGCATACGGACAACAACAAATCATGCAACCAGCCGTATAAACACTCGAGTCTGCTAAACCCCTTGTGTGAGTCGTCAGGGAGATCCACACAGAATGCAGCATCTCCATCAGAATCTACTATCTAATGTAACATTTGTCTCTTCCTCCCCGTGTGTGAAAATAGATGGTACATGTCGTACAATGCTTGCATGCCAGCCAGCAAGCAAGCAACAATGCAAACCATACAAAATGTGTACGTACCATTCATAAATGTTGCCTCCCACTCCACTCAACAATCCCCAAATGTTATCATCCCCCTGCGCATTTTCGGAATTGGAATAAAAGGAGAGTTCTTCCTGGGAAATCGCCGATGGAAGACCCTTGTATTCCTCCAAGGCTTCCATTCCTTCAATGGTCATACTCTGTGGTTCAGAAGCCGTCGCGGCACCCGAAGAGGTAGGAGCCGCACGGAGTGTGGTCGTGTCTCGAACAGGAACGGTGGTTCCTGTGGTGGTCGAGGCCGACGGTTGCTCATTTGGAGTGTGGAGAGCAGCGAACGACGTTGTTGTGTTGGACTCCATCTTTGCTTGTTTCTTTCTTTCTTTCTTACTAGAAAACTATCAGACAACTAGATGGGAAACGAGTTGTAGTACTTGCGCGGTAGGTTTGGTTGTCGTCCTGAAAGGGCTGGAACAACAACAACTGCAACAAACTTCGCAACAACAACTGCAACAACAATAATACCTTCGATCCTTGATAATTTTGTTGGGGTTGTGTGGCAGCGTGCCAAGGAGGTTAAAGTGCTGTTATCTCTTATAGTGTACAAAGCTACGTCGATTGGTAGCACACTGACCAGCGAGCAGCGACCCCGGAGGCACGCTTGTGCGCGTTGGCCCCTCCATGGACATCGCAGATCCAAAGCAACGGATACAATGATGAGTGGAAGCGGAAAATCGACTACAATGAATCAAGTATACTGTCTTGGGAACTTGTGAATGATGTCACAGTGTGACGTAGACGAAAATCGTTGAACGGAGTAGTACCGGATGCTATGGGTCACCAACAGAGTCTTGTGTCTTGTTGTTCCTTGTTCTGTCCACGGTCCTAAATTTGTACTAGGAGTCTGGTACAGAGCGTACAGCGCGGTTACCACAGTACTCCCCATCACCACACAACCTCAAGGTAGCAANGGAGTAGTACCGGATGCTATGGGTCACCAACAGAGTCTTGTGTCTTGTTGTTCCTTGTTCTGTCCACGGTCCTAAATTTGTACTAGGAGTCTGGTACAGAGCGTACAGCGCGGTTACCACAGTACTCCCCATCACCACACAACCTCAAGGTAGCAACTTTTCCAACCATCTGCGCCCAAAAAATTACACAACGTCCTCTCTTCACTCATCTTTGCTTCGTACTCCTTCCTCTTACCGTACGAAACAAAGTGATCGAAGAGGTTTTAGCTTTTTTCTTCTCCGGCTTTTCATTATTGCCACTCTTGTGACGGTTGTTGTTGTTGTTGTTGTTGTTGAATCAATCTTGCTCCCCAAAGTTGTAGTGGGTCCTGCTTTCCTTTTTTGTGGTGACTAGAATTGTTTGTTTTCTACCAAAACACAAACACACAAAAGTGTATTGAAACAACGTCCATCAAACACCATGTTTGGAAACGGATCTAACAGTGCTACTGCGAATGGAAATGGTTCCGGTAGTAGTAGTAACAACAACAACAACAACAACACGAGTGCTCAGGCGCCTGCTCCTGTTGCCATTCAACCAAGAGCGACGGCGTCGTCCAACGGCACTTCCAATGTGAATGGTGCCATGACTACCAGTAACAGTACACCCAATCTCTCTGCTTCCACTGGCATGGCTCCTTCTACAAGTACTACTTCTTTGCATTCCAACTCCTATGAAAGCTATGGAGACTCCATGGACATGTCCTCTCTCAAGGAAAGTATGGAGAGCGCTTTGCAAAACATCCTTACCGACACAGAAGCCAAAGATCCCGCTGCTGCTTCCTCGGCCGATATTAGACAAGAGCAATTGCGAGCCATGTACTTGGCAGGCTTTCGAGCTGCTGCACAACAGCGTCAGCAAGATGCCATGCACCCTCAGTCCAACAACAGCAACAACAGCAGTGCACAAACCCCTATGCAGGCCACTTCCTCTTCGTCTCAGCCGCCCAACATGATGGACGCCAACAATCTGCGTACGGATGCTAGTCCTGCCTCTGCCATTCCTCCCCCCAAGCAGTCTCCAGCGCATTCAGCAGTCCTTGTCCCTGTGTCGGGAGGAATGGCAGCTGGAGTTATCAAAGTCCCTCCCAATCTTACCGTTAGTCCAGGGGCATCGGCCATTTCGGGTTCCCCTGCCAGTGCCAGTGGTTCCTCGGGCCGGCGATCCTCTACGCGAGGCGCCTCCGCGGGGACACCCCCTTCTCCTTCCGCTGGATCTTCCAGTCCCAATGCCGGCCATTCCTATCCGTTTCCTCGCAAACTCATGGAAATGCTTCGCAAAGAGGATTCTTCGGTCGTTGCTTGGTTGCCCAAAGGAGATGCCTTTATTGTCCGCGATACCGATAAATTTGTTGGTGATATCCTCCCTCGTTATTTCCGTCACACCAAACTCACATCCTTCCAACGACAATTGAACTTGTATGGATTCCGTCGTGTTACCAAAGGTCCCGATGCGGGGTCGTACCGACACGAAAGTTTTCATCGCGATCAACCGGAACGATGTTTGCAAATGAAGCGGAACAAACAAAAGGGGTCGCCTTCGTTGCGACCGTCACCGGCGACTGGGGCACGGAGTGGAGCCTCATCGCCGGCGTCATCTTTGGGATCTCCGGCGTCCTTGGCGGCGTTGGAGCCACCAGCCGTCTCGTTTCCTCCTCAACAAATGCTGTTGCAGCCCAGTGTCATGTCAGCGGGGTACGTACTACTATATGAAACTGTATTGCCATGTTGCGCTTTGGGGGGACATGGAGGACATGGTCGCTCACATTCCTGCTTGTTCTTGTTGTTTTTGTTTTTGTTTGTGTTTTGTATCTAATGATAGACTCGGAGAACAACGTGCCGCACACTTTCGATCCAACTCACCGAGTCATCGTGCCCCTGGATCATCTACACCTCAAACTGGTTTGGGTATCCTCATGAATGGCGGCAGCGGAGGTGGTGGTCCTACTAATGCAAGTCCAGGTCCCGTAGGAGCCGCTCCACGGCTGCTGGCACCTCATCCTCCACCCCCTTCTTCGGGTGATACATCCGAACGAGATCGTCAGGCAAGTTCCTTGGCAGCAGCGGGTATGGTAGCTTCGGATCCTTCCAAATTCAACAAACCTTCCATGGGTCAAGTATTGCAAGCACCTCCCCCGCTGGTAGGAATGACTCCACCCACACTAGCCCCATCTCCTGGCATGCCTTCTTCGGGGGAAGTGGAAATGGATGGTATCAATTGGAACGAATTGGGTGGAACCGGGGACGACGATATGGATATGGATTTCGCGGCCATGTTTGATCCAGAACAAGAACAAGCCTTTGTCGTGGATCCAGGGCAACTACCGGACGCGGATGGTTCCAACCTGAAAGGTGGTACGCAAGATTCTGGTGTGGACTCGTAGTATCTAGCTACCTATCTGTCTGCCTCGGATGAATGGGGGGAAAGAGACACTACTGCTACAACAACAACAACAACAAAAAGCAACTACTATTACTACTGCTGTGTTTAACTTGGGGAAAAGGAGAGAGTTCGCTATTACCAATCATCACTCGTCACTGTCATCATCATATCCGTCGTCGTCGTCATCATCGTCGTCGTCATCGTCATCATGTTCTTGTGTAGGATTAAGTTTAAAGTTTTGTGTATTCACAACCTCGTGTATTTTTGTATTGTTGCAACACCTCGACTACGGTACCTAGATGTTGGATACGATACCATCGTACTGGCATGTTAACGTCCCAGTTGAGTCGAGTAGAGTCGAGTCATTCGAGTATCATGCTCAGTCACTTTACCATTTACTTGAATTTACTTGACTCATATCCCGAAGGGGGCATGACACCACGGCAAACGCTCGGACGCCCGTACGTTCACCCGGCGGAAGAGCGGTCGTTCCATCCAATCCAATCGACGTAGTAGTCCTTACATCAACCACATCAACCACATCAAGCAATCCAATCCCTCAACACCGAAACCATGGCTGACGAAGAAGTAGTAGATGCCCCTGCCGCCGAGGAGGAGGTTGAAATGAGTGTGTTGGATGCCCTCAAGGCTGTAAGTGTTGCCATGACTTTTGTTGCGGTAGTAGTCCCTCGTGGGAAAGGAGGATTGTAGAACTCACTGGTTTCCCTCTTGTTTCTACTCCCAACCCAACAGGTCCTCCAAAAGGCCATGATCCACGGTGGCTTGAAGAAGGGTCTTCACGAGTGTGCCAAGGCCTTGGACAGACAGACTGCCCGATTGTGCTGTCTGGCTCGCGACTGCGAGAACGAGGAATACAAGAAGCTCATCAAGGGACTCTGCGCCGAGGGTGAGGTTCATGTCGTCACTGTTGAGAAGGGAAAGGACCTCGGCGCCTACTGTGGTCTTGCCAAGCTCGACGAGGAGGGAAATGTCAAGAAGGCCGTCCGAACTTCTTGCGCTGTCATCACCGACTTTGGTGAGGAGACTCCTGCTCTCTCTGTACTCTTGGGATACCTTCAAAAGCAAGCAGACGCCGCTGAGATTTAAATTAGATGCAAATCTATTGAATCGAGGATGCAGTGCCTGTTTCCGGCACCGTGTATTTGGTTTTTTTGTGTGTTGTTTTGTAGTTTAGTGTAGTCTAGTTTGCATGCGTGTGGGCCTGTGTGTATTGGGGGAAACAAGGTTGAGGATGGATTGCGATGGGGTACCTTCCTTCACCTACACCTTGCCTCTTTGTACACAACAACCAACCACATTTCTGCAGGAAGCGATCTTGTTGGTGGACCTTTGCTTGGCTACCTAGTAGGAAATCATCCATCCATCCATCCATCCATCCGATGCTGGAACGGATACTTGATGCAAGAAGCATATGATAATCTCTCCCCCAAAAGGAGACAGGATTTACAAATTATGTACATTGTAAGAGCCATGGGATACCAGCCACAACTTATACTCTATCATTGTACCCCAAGGAGTAGGAGTAGCATTGTACCTGCCATGGTCAACCACCCCAAGAAGGGCATACCTTGTTTCTGTACTCCATCTGCGACAACCCCGAGTTGGAGGGGTCCCGTTTCGAACTGCGGCTTTGTGGGTCCTTGGGTACTCGTAGGCTGGTTCGTTGGATGCGACGACGTGACCGTAGGACTCTCGGTATCGTACAAGGCATTGTTTCCTACTAACGCAAGAGTAGGTGCCAATGATGGTACAGGGGTGGGATACGTGTAACCATCTGGCAAAAAGGGAGTAGGTGCAGGAGATGATGTGCTAGTGGTTGGATGGAGCTTGCCACTTGTCGTCTCCTCGAAGTTCAGGGACTTGCTAGGAGCAGGGGAAGGGCTCTCCGAACAGGACACGTTGCCCTGTTCCAAACAGTCGTCCATGGAGACATCGGCTGTTGCATTCCACGTAGATTCTTCGGATGGGGCTTGCGTAAGTGTTGGTGCCATGCTTGGCGAGGGAGAAAGGGAAGGAGGTAGGGAAGGAGGTAGGGAAGTAGCACCAAAGGAAGGTGCCATTGTATAGGAAGGAGCGGAAGTAACGGTTGGCATGAGGGAACCCGTGGGGTATGACGTTGGACTCGGAGAGAAACAAACATCGGAGCGGATCTTGGTGTACGTTGGGATAGATTGCTCCTCCACCGAACCAAACAGGTTGGCAAGTATATCGAGATAGTAAGTGCCATAACCATTGTAGGATATTCCTTCTGTCAAACTGTTTGGGATAGTCGTAGTTGCACCACAAACTGGATAGATTTGAGTGTCCTCGGCAAAGTGGTTCAGCGAGTTGACCAACATCAAATTGTCCAATTCTGGAGGCAACAGAAACTTGGCTGCTTCGAGAGATGCAGAGAAAAAGGACCCTTCGTCGGAATCTTCCGTGATCATTCGTGAGAGTACAGAGTTGCCTAGAGAGGCCCGGGTGGCTTGATCATTGAATCCAGGAAAAACGGTTGGTACATAGGCACAGCCTTCTTGCCATGCAGCAATCCTCCATTGCCGTTGCTGCTCATAGTATTGATGTACCAACGACTCCCCGGCGTATCCTTCAGGCTCTCCCATATTCCCATACACATCATGATTCATCACTGCATCCAACTTGGAAAAAGGAAAGTAGGGAGCATCCTCAATGTCACCCCACACTTGGTCTCCAACCAAATACAACGTAGTATTGCAGGGGGGCTCCAGTGCTGCCTTGCGAATAGTATTGACCACTATATCAAGATCTTCGTCGCTGAAAGCCCTTGTCAAACCAAGAAACAGAACTGGATCACCAGAGGATGTCATGTAATAGTTGGGATGATCCAGGTACATCTCACATATATATGATATATCAGAATCAATGGTTTCGTAATCAACAGAACCATCGTTACCTTTGTAACGATTTTTGACGTTGTATTGAAGAGCAACGCGATGGTCTGATTGTTGTAGGAAATCATTATCAAAAATGGATAGGGCACCGACATCAGTTGCATGGGGACTGGGTTTCGTCCATGGTGTGATCCAGAGTTTGATGTTTGCTTGCCACGACATCCACAAGTCTGCGATAATGGTGTCGTCGACATCTGCATGAACGGATGTTTGTGAAGGAATCAAATTGCCCCGAAGACCTGCCATGTAGTTCTCCTCTGTCAACCAGGAATAGTAGTAGGCACCAAGCGTGGGATCGGCATACACTGGTCCAGTAAACTCCACTGGGAGTTGCGATACGGGTGCACTGTCCTCCTTTAAGGTATACGTTGCCAGGATGTCAAGATAGAGGGTACCATATCCAGTGTAGTCGAGACCTTGCGTGTAGGTGTAGGGCTCGGAAGTGGTCGGACCATCACATGGTTCTACTTGTGTGTCCTCGTGCCACTCATTGAACGAATTCACCAACAGCAAATAGTCGGCACCAGGATCTACCAAAGGTATGGATTGAAGCAACTGAGCGGCTAGCAACGTCCCTTCTTCCTGGTTTTCGTCCAAACGTCGAGACAATGCAGTGTTATTCTTGTCAAGCCGAACACCGCGGTCGTTGTATCCAGGGCTACACCCTGGGATAAAGGAGGCATTATGCTCCGCTGCATATTCTTTCCATTTCTTCGCTTTTGCAAAGTATGCGTCTACTCTGTCTTGACCGGCGTATCTTGGTTTCTTCATATTGCCATACATGTCATCTGCGAAAGGATGACAGGGTGAGGTGATCAAATGGCAAACACTTCCTATAGGCAGAGAGAACTTACAGTTGGTAACAGCGTCCAAGTGATCCAGGGACTCAGTAGGTGGCATACCCCACACTTGGTCACCAATAATATATACATCATAGTGATCACACTTGGACCGAATGATGCCGACAACATCATCCAGCACCTCGTGCTTGTCAAGAAGCCTCGTCAAGTATATCGCGACCACTGGACGACCGTTGATTCTGTAATAGTTCGGGTGGCTGAAGTATTGCTGCTGTTGACAGATGTAGGCAAAGTCGTCCGCCACGTTTTTATTGTACATGTAGGTGCCATTCTCATCTTGCTTGATTCGGCCTGTAGTCTCGTAGAGAATCGCTATTTTGTGATCACCCAACTCCACCTTGTCTGTAAAAGCCAAATGTCTAAGAAAACTGTCGGTAGATGAACGAGGACCCCACCAAGAGGACACCCAAACCTTGATGTTCGCTTGCTCACTCCAAGCTAGATGTTGTTGGATAACTGATGCTTGAGTGTCATCATACCGACCTAGGCGGATCTCCTGTCGTGGGTAAAGTTCTCTTCGTAGGTATCCTTCATTCGAGACTTGAAAGTGTTTGTACCACCAAGGATAGTAGTAGGCACCTAGTGTGATGTTGTCAGGAGGATTGGGAGCCAGAGGTGCATCAAAGGCAACCGGAGAGCGAGTAAATACTTCATGTCCCCAGGCGATTGGAAGGAGTAGAGCAAGAACGATCCGGAAGACTCTCCATTCTGATCTTATTCTCATTTTCTTGAGCAGCAAATAACACCTACTCTCGGAAGCTATAAAGACAAGCTGTAGCCCACCCTCAAGAATTCGCGAAAATTGGTTTTCTGGATGAAGCAGAGCGTATTGGCAGTAGCTCTCCTGGAAAATTAGGAAATTTGGTGGGTGTTGGAGGGAGTCGGAATAGTCACGACTGAGGTTGCCTTTAGAGCTTCCGTAACATCATGTGGCACGTGAACGGAATTTCTGGAGTTAACGCACATCGTTGAGTGGTGGATAGCTCCAATGAACGATACTACTATACAAAGGTTGAATGCATAATCTGTAGAAATTCACATCATTAACTACTCCAAGAAACGTTCAAGAGAACTTAGCACATGGAGGATTGAAACTTTTTTTGAAACTTTTATGCCACTGCAACAAATATCACACAGATTAAGAAGGTCAATTGGTAGTCGTCCCAATTTCTTCCTTGTATCAACAGGGCTTTCCCTGTCATGTCTTAGAATGCAGAAACTGAAGCACACTGTACATGTGGGACAAGCTCTCCCAGGGATTCGACCACCCCAGCTTCCAACCAGCTACGAATGAAAAAACGTTCGGCTGGGATGGATACAGGGAGTACCAGCATCGTGGCAATGATGGGAGAAGGAATAAAATCGATAGCAGTTTTGAGCCAACCTGGGAAGACTTTGTCCCAAATAACCTTCTCAACCAACATAATTACTCCCATAAGAAGGAAAAACAACGTGGCCAGCCCTGGGATGTAGGCAACCCAATTGTGGGTCAAGAAGTAGTATTCATGTAGTAACCCCGACACAAGAAACGTAGTGACTGCGGCAACAGTCCGGCTGTGCCCCAGTCGTCTCATAGGAACATACGAAGTCCTTTGGAGTAGCCTCTGTACTGGTACATTCCATCGAGTTCCCCATACCTCCTTGTACGATCTTGATTCCCAGAGAGGACTCTTGAAGCCAGGATCGAGTGCCGTAAAGCCGCTTGTGGCCATGTTGATGCCACTCGAAAATTCCATTCGAAGAGACAGGAGTGAATACATCCACCACACATGCAACCATCCTCGGAAAGATTCTCGAATGATTGGGGTTGACAGCAGCGGCCAGGCTTCATCCAATGCCAAGTCAACATTTTCTTCGGCGTACAATGCACTCAACATAAATGACATGAAGAAAATCTTAAAAACAAGATCACCCAAGCGATTTCCAATCTCAGATGCTGTCATTTTGCGAGTCTCGCCCTTCAAGAACTGTGGTTCTGGGACTGTGAGGAACCATTGCATAAAAGTGGGAAAGTTGACAAAGGCTCCTTCTGGCTGTTGCTCAAAAGCAATATTCCAGAGCTTGAAGAAAGAAAAGACCCCGAAAGATCCGGCAAGGAAAGCGGCCACCCATGGCATATTATAATGGGCGTCAAGGTATCCATGGAAAACTAGAGGGATTGAGACAGCCACAGTCGTTCCAGCTGGAATACAGAGCCAAGGATTACCCCTTCCAAACCAGAAAGCAAACAGCGTTAGGGGTACTCCACATGCTATCAAGCAGCAGAGGTAAGAGTATACCACATTGAGCCAGGCTTCTGAGTTTGGTGCCACAAACTCGCATTGCAGATTGGGCAACTCCATCGTTGGACAGGTATCCTTGCCTCCGAAAAAAGTTGCCGACTGTGTGAGTAATAAAAAAAATGTTGTGGGCGATGTTGTTCGGATTCACATGGTTGGGCGGGTGCGGAACAAAATTTCTAAGTGACGGCACCCATTTGTTAGGTACTGAATCGCTGTTCCGAATTCCGGCGTGATCGGACACGTCTTCTCCGAGCGGGAAAATCGATTGTTGCCTCTTCTACGCATTTCTTGGTACTTTCGATACGAAAGGGCACTATGGAGAGCGTCGTCGCCCATTATTCACAAACTGGCATCCTCTAATAATCAAGAGAATTTTCAACGGTTGAAAGCCAGAAAGGGAACTTTAGCTACCTATAGTAGTAGCGATACCACTCTTTCAAATTGGCTACCGTTGGGGACAGTTGTGACAACCCTTTTACGAGGTACGAGTATTATGGCCCGACGACGACGATGTGACAACCACCAGTACTTTCTTGCAAACACAAACTATGAGAGAAAATGCGGTCGTACAAGAATTTGCTCTCTAGTAGTGGAGTTGTCGTCAATCGCTTGCGGTACGAGTACGAGTATATATTAACTGCCTACAATGCATTTGAATAATTTTGCATGCTGCTGAACCTAGATCACGCCTCATACAAATGATGACCAAAGAGGCGACACTCGATTTCTCAAGCATCGGTACCCTAGTTTAGACGAGACCAGCTTGTTGGGCGCGCTTCAAGATTTTCACAGCCCATTTGTATACTGGTGCATCCACAACAATTCCATTGACAACGCATGCTCCCTTGCCTGCAACCTTGGTGGCAGCCTCATACTCCTCTACACATTTCTTGGCAAATTCAATGTCCTTGGCAGATGGCACAAAAGTGGCATGGATTGTATCAAGTTGAGCAGGGTGAATAGCTTGCTTTCCTGTGAAACCGAGTTCTCTTCCACGTTGGCACTCCTCTGCTAGACCTGGAAGGTTTCGGAAATCGATATGTACCATGTCAATAGCTTGGAGACCATAGGCCTTGGCAGTAGTCACGAGTTCAGACCGAGCCCACAACATCTCAGTTGCATGTTCCGTGCGAATTAGTTCCAAATCAGCACAATAGTCTTCCGAAGCAAAAATCAAAGCATCAAGAGAGCATGACTCTGCCGTAGCTGCAATATCCCGCAAGTTCAGCATACCCTTGGCAGACTCAATGGCAGCAAGAATTCGAACATCACTAGAGGTCGCCTTGTCCTTGATCATACCACTGACTAGCTCAATATCAGCGGGCGTCTCCACCTTTGGGATGACAATTCCTTGAAGTGCAGGGCAAGGTACGATAGCCTCGAGATCCGAAATAGCCAACGCTCCAGTATCGAAGGCATTAATTCGAACACACAATTCGGTGCGATCTTGAAACATGGATCGATCCTGCAGCGACTTGGACACAAGTTCGCGGGCAACATCCTTCTTATCTAGAGCAACTCCATCCTCCAAGTCAAGCACAATAGAATCGGCACTCAAACCAGCTGCTTTTTGGATCTTGCGTTCTTCGCTGCCAGGAACACTCAGAAGAGATCGTCGAGGCCGGACCGTTTTTTCAGGTGCATCGGGTGCAGTTGACAAAAGCTGTTGAGAAACTCTTTGCCATGCATGGATGGGATTAGATCCCTGAGTTGGCCTGAAACTCTTTCTTGTCAAGGCAGAGAACGTTGAGAGCATGGTCACTTCTTGTTGGTAGCGCTGTGTATCCTTTTTGAGAATGGACACAACGTAGAGAGGATATGCGAAGCTGAATCGAATCACGTGCGAGCAAAAGACTACTGTAGTCCTGCTGGTCCAGGTGGGGTTGGGGGATGGGTGCAACCACCATCCACTATTGAGACCTCCCCCATAACCCCACAAGGGTACAACAATAATAATGCAACCACTGGTAGGTATGGTTGATTCACCCTTCCTACATCCTTCCTACATCCTTCTTCGGACGAAGAATTGGTATTTTCTCCATTCACTCCCTCAAGCAAGATGATGCGCGAGTGACTTCATGCGTGTTCTTCTTCTTTGACTTGATCATCCTCGTGGTGGTGAGAAATAGTAGTAGAACAAACAGTGCCACTACGAGATGGCACCAATGTGTGAAGGTATGAGAACCAGGTGTACCACGGACGCAATGTCAAGTTCTCAGGAAGCTTGTTGGGCATTGTGTTGGGGTATTACTGCAGTGCAGTACTACTAGCTGCTGTGGGACTACCCTTGTCGAGAAGAACAGGACTGGACTTCGAACAATAGTTCACCACTCGCACTACCTACTAGTACACCTCCTCCGTCCCACCTGTTCCGACTAGTATGTTCTAGTAGAGGAACTCACTGCCATTGCTTGCATTAGGTGATGATGGCGGTTGAGTTTTGCACCATTACCAGTTAGAACCAGTTCTCTACAAGCTAGCAAGACATGCAATCGTGCAGGAAGAATCAAACAAGAAATACTATCTTCGACCCGAACGGGTGAAGCTGCCAGGACTGCAACAGAAGAGAAGACGAGCACAACTGTATGCGGTCAGACTCTTCAACTCATGACTCATATAGTTGTGTCAAGTCACGTTCTGCTGAGTCCTTCGTGAAGAGTGACGTCACTTGGATTTGGGGCACCTTGGAGAATGTTGGCTGTCGACGAAATACAGAAACCGATCTTCCGACAATGGTGAAACCAACGTTCTTTCCGTACATTTCTGTTTCTACCAACATGAGGCACCACATCCACATATACGCTAACAATAGATCCATGCTACCATTTTTCCTGAACCGATGCTTTGGAACCAGCGCTTCTGGACACCCAAGGACCGTTTCCCAACTACCTCCTGTTCCTGAGAACTGCCACAGATTAATCATGATGCGGCATGGTGAATCAGAATTCAACAATGCCAACATATTTACGGGGTGGTGTGATGTGGCCCTGAGTCAACGTGGCGTTGTGGAGTCTGTGGAAGCCGGACAAGTGTTGCTCAGCCACCATTTGTATTTTAGAAAGTGTTATGTGAGTCTGCTGACCCGAAGCATAGTCACTGCACATCGCAGTCTGGAGGCCGCTGGGGTGGCATACACCCCTATCGACTATGATTGGAGGTGGAATGAACGACATTACGGTGCCTTACAAGGACTTTCCAAGGAAAGGACTGCAGTTAGGTTGGGAAGAGAAAAAGTAATGAAATGGCGCAGGAGTTATTCTGCGAGACCCCCACTAATGACTCCTGAACATCCACATTATCAAACAATTCAGGAAGATCCAAGATATCGCAATCTAACAAATATCCCTCATGGTGAATCCTTGGAGGAATGCCAAGACAGAGTGCTACGGGCCTGGGATGATTTGATTGACGATATCCAACAAGCCGAAGACGATGTATACAACAACTGTTCCTTGCTAGTAGCTCATGCTAATACCCTCCGTGCCTTGGTGATGCACATTGACGCTATTCCGGTGGAAGAGATCGAGGACTTGAACATTCCAACTGCCGTTCCATTTTTCTATGACATTGACAAAGAAACCGGCGAGATACGACACTCACTGCAACGCGGTACTTTCAATGGAATTTACATCACCGATGAACGCAAACAAATAAGTTTTCTTGAACGTAGAAGGACTGCAGATGACCCGAGGCTATGGGCTTTGCATGATCACCAAGTGGCTACAAGCCTACTGGTCGAAGGCGACGATCACGACTTTTGCGCCCACGATGAGGCCAGACACAACACCAACCTGTTTTCGCCGGGCCGGACTCCAGGGCCTGGATCAAAGTAAAGGAATGAGGCCACATTCACTCAAAGAACACGGCTTTTACGCTCGTCGTAATCTTGCTTTTCAGTACATAGTGTCGCGTATCACCCGTATCACCACATCACTGGTCCCATAGATTCTGCCCGTCTATGCAATCTTAATGATTTTGTACCCACGATTGTCCACCCAGAACGCAGCATGCTCCAATCGCCTCTCGAATTGTATAGCTTGCTTAGCGTGGGAATGGGTTTGGAAAGGGTAGAGAATGCCGATGATAGAAAGCCTCGGCAGACTTTTTGTCATTGACCTACACAACAGGGGATTCTTTCAACGATGATGGCGCCAGTGGTAGCAGCAGTACTAACTACCCTACAGACAGCGAGTACGAATACGAGTACAGAGTACCACTATGCAGTAGTTCTTCTTTCAATGCGAACTACTAGTACATAGACAGAAGAAGCACAAACGAAGGCGGAAAGATGAAGAAGAGTGAAGGTCCGGTGAAAAGAATCATCAAAATGTCAGTTACCACCAAAACCACGAGCAAGTGATCTTTCCTCATAGTATGAGCCAGCTTAATACTCCTAAAGCAGATGGATCCCCATTGTTGTACGCCGCATGCGAAGAAAGTATCGTTCAACGTACTTTCCCCATTGATAGATTCAGCAAGTTGAGGGTAGTCCCAAATGACATTCTTCACGACAAATTATATAAGACTTTGAGGTCGTGTCAGGAACAAAAAGTATCTATCAGCAGGTGTTTGATTAATTGAGAAAATCGATCGCGTATCTTGGTATTGATTTTTTATCAATTTTGTACGAGTTGTTATAGTGAGCGCTTCACCGTGACTGTTGGGGTAGTAAATGAGAATATGCGAACGCCAATGTGACGAGCCTTATTGCCGGAGTACCGGGTCATCCGATCCTTTTCCTCCCTGCAACCAATTTCCATAAGAAACAGAGCATGCTGGCAATATGTGGCGCAACACTGAACCCCGAGTCGTTCTTGCTGTTTTAGTACCACATCGGCAAAGGACATTGTCCATGTTTTCCCGCGAGAGAGGTACTAGAGCGGAGCGACGGTTGCTTGGGCCCACAAAACTCAATCTTGCACAGAGAGCAAGCAAGACACACAAAACATACACATTGCAAAAGTAATTTTCAGATCAACATGAAGGTTTTCAAGAAGTTGTCGCTGCGACGCAAAGGCCGCAAGAATAAGGTACATTTCAGTTCCAAACCCACTGTACATGAACTACCTGCATTGCCAGTTCCTGTTGCCAAGGAGGAGCTTTGGTATGAGCGTGGGGAGGCCCGACGTATTCAATCGGAATATCTTGAGTGCATGAAGCGAGTGCAGAGAGGGCAAGCCTCATCAACGGAAATGGACGAAGAGGACTACCGCGGCTTGGAGGGCCTTGAAGATGAGGCAAGACAACGGACTTGGGACTTCCGAGAGGCGGCTCGCTCTGCTGTGTTTTCCTCTCAAGAAGCCCAGAGCATCACTGGATGCATCAATCCTGAAGCCATTGCCCGCGTCTATGCTCAGGTGACTGAGATGGCCAAGGAAATTGCGTTCAACATGGCACGGATGGACGAGGAATACGTTGAAGGAGCTGTCCGAGGGGTACTTTCAAAGAAGTCAAGAGGGTCTGTGTGTTCGTTGTCCACCAGCGAGCACACAGCCAGTACAGGTGCTATGACAGATTTTGATGGCAGTGCCTTGGGTTTTGAGCTGCCGTAATCTCTCCAGGAGGAGTACCTTGTTCCAATAGTTTTTGGTGTAAATTTTGGGGGAAACAATTTAGTCAAAGTGAAGTTTTCTGCTTCTACATGGTCTGCCTGCAGCACGACGCATTCTGTTATTAGGCAAGACGGAAAGCATGTCAAGTTCATGTGATTGAGCGTTCGACCGATTCGGTCCAGGACATAGAAACTGCAATCATGCGCACGACACGTTTTTGTCGCTCAAGGCACATGGTATCTTTTCATTGACTACACCCCCAAAGCTAGAAAGCAGTAGGGATGCTCGCGACAACGGTAGGGAGGTGCACCACCGCCACAGATGATGTTGTTGTCGACTGTGAGTGAGGTAGAGTTTTTCCACTTTGCTTCGCATTGGTGGGGCTACCGATAGGAAAGTATAACGCATCCTTGAAGCTTTCTTCACTCAGGAGATCCTTCGTGATGATGTACTGGGTGGTAGTTGTTGGATATCTATATTTGTACTGTCATCGATTGACATCGTTGGTAGCCAGGCAATACAGTACAATGGAGAGCTTTACGTGGATCTGATTCATTGCTTCTAGTATAAAAGATAGTATCAGCATTACTACCTAGTGTACCCTGTAGAGTGGCAAAACAGTTTCTCTGCAGCAGTTCTTCCAGTAGAGGAGTGGTCTCCGTCTTACTAACCTCTTTCCTACGTTTGTATTATATTATATATATATAATACAACACTACACTACAAGCACTCGGCGGGTGCTTCGCACTAAACATCCCGGATACTTGGAATATTGCTACATCAAACTTAGAAGGTGGGTAAAATAAAATACCCTCCTACCTTTCAACTACAAGTTCTTCTGTAGTATTCTCACATTCTGTACAACAGCATTACGTGTCCATTCTAGCATATACTTTTATACACTTTTTTGCTAGCCATCCATTCTTGTAAGCAGTCGAGCAAAACAGTAGTAGTAGCAACTTCTCTATCGATTGAGGACGCAGGTAGTGGGTCTCCTCGTGCCCACAACATCATGCATTTGTATGTAGTAACAAATCGAGTAACCTCTCCCTTGTCTCCATTTCAACTGCTGCAAGAAGGGAATCGACATCCTCCCATGCAAATCCTGAAGTAGTGCGGAGTTTCTCCGTCGAGGTGGTACCTATGTCTCTTCTCCCCCCTGGTACTACTGCTGGTGGTGGGCGGCGGGAAATCACAAGCAAGTGTCATCAGACTTAGATTAGGTTAATACTGGAACTGCCTCTTTGCGGTCGAGTGTTGTAAGGCAAAGATTCGCCAAACTCAGCATAGAGCACACACAACAACCCTAGTAGCAGCGCGCAAGCGGTACTCCACGGCCACCGCCGTCCGCCGTGACACTCGTTTCCGGACAGGTTGGACCAACAATCAGGCTCCCCTGTCCTTTTTCTTGTTGGCCACAAGAAGTAGTAGTACTAGAGTGCCATGGGCCTCAACACTTGATGTCCCATTCCTACCAAGCAACCAAGCAAACGAAGTGATAAGACGAAACCGGCGACGAAGTCTACTACGTATATCATCACATGAAGGAAACACAGATATCATAGAGTATAGAACTAGGTAGAGTATCTTATATAAACATAGTTGGATTGTACTCCAGTAGTTGTGCATTATGGGTCGATGTGGACCCTTGCGACAAATATGTACATGCGTAGCGGGTTGAGAGGTGTAGGAAAGGAATCATAGCATAGACCCTGTCGAACCACGTCGTGAACGGCAAGCTTCGGCTGAGAGCTTGTACAGATCAATAGAACATCCAGTTCTGGCAAGCCCTTGACATCGCCTCTTAGGCAGCTTTTGAATTCCACTGTCAATGAGCTCTTCTTCCTCCTCTTCGTTGAAACTCCAGTCGATCATTGGGAATGCTACAGATTCCTCCACTTCCTTCGTGGCTTCCTCGATCCGTGTGAAATTGAAAGCACTGTCCAAAGATCCCCTCCTTGAGATTGCAGTTGATCTCCTTCTGATTTTAGGCTTCACTCGCTCTACAGAAGGCATGGTGACCTGTCGCAAGGCTTTCTCGAGTGCCTCGGTGGCAGGGGTTGGTGTTGCTGGGCAGTTCATTTTGCGTCGTGCTTTGAGATTTGTCGGATGTGAAAAAGTATGTGAGCGGCAGGGAAGCTTGTGAACACAAGACCCGGGATGGCATAGGTTCCCGAAGAAGACCGTTTCCGCGTCCTGTATCAAAGGGTCACTTCCCCTACACGTCTTGACCTGGTGAATGTGTATCTCTTCCTTGCTTCCTCATAGCGCCAAAGAACATCCCATTTGTCAAAGTGGCAAAAGCGCCTGAATGCTGTCGGAACTAATTATCCCAAACAAGAAAAGATTCCAGATTCCAATTGTCTTCGTAGCAAACTAGCGTAGATCTGCCGTTGGACAATTCCTACCATTCGAATCTGCCTTCTTGTCAACCCTCCTACTGCAGTTGTACAGTTGTACAAGGCGAAGCCCTGTCGAGCTTACGTGACGAGGCGAATTTGTGTTATAGATAATAATAGTGCACTTTGGCTCTCCCGCAGATACAGTTGCCATCATCCCGTTAATTAGAGCTACAGGGAAATTTCTACTAAGAGTAACACTCCCGTATTTTGTAACACTAGATTCTAGACATGATTCGACGGAAATCCCAGCTGCGGTTGTCCCCTTATATAGAGAAAGAGGAGTCCGGAAAGTTCTCTTTTGCATCCATTCCATGGTCTCATACAGGGACTAATAAAGACAAAAGGCCCTGATAGGAGTGAAGCTCCACACAGTCTCGAACAGGATTTTGTGCTTATTGAAGATGATGAGAGAAGCCTTCACTAAGTGTGGGGCACATCTTATCTACCGCTCAACCATCAAGTCGTTTTCGACGAACATGTAAATTGTGATGAAAGAAGAGTGTTGTTTCCACTCCCTTTTCCTCAACCGCGACGAAGCGACGACTCCACCTTCCTAATAAATTGACACCTATATCTAGCAGTAGCGTTCGCTCAAAATGCCCAATCCCATTGTCTTAGTTTACGTGCTAATATTTAGAGTTCGTTATCGTCAAGGTACACGTGTCACAGTAGTGACACAACGATTTACGTAGAACACCCCGACGACGACGCTGCTTCTACCTACACCGGCCACCACCCAGCTTCTTGTCTCCTCGTCTTCCTGGTATTAAATGTGAGTCCTGGGCCAGCTTTATTTAATGCTTGGCATTCAATTCGAATGTTCGATGAGACTCACAGAGAGCTGGCGGCGACGACAACAACGGAGCCTTCCGGCGATGTCTAACTAATAGTCGTCAGGAGGAGGAGAGCTAAAAGTAGGATACCCTGGCCCTGTTCTCTTTCGCAAGCGCAGAGTCTATTGTGGCGTGTCTTCACAACCTGTTCAAAGCCTCCATGATCGTCAACCCCTTCTTCTCCTCAACGAATGTTGCAGCTACAGAAAATTCTCCCTTCACTCGTCTCCGTCCACGCTAGCCCAACAAGAATCTGAAGGAGGAAGGTTTCAGCCATCCTTGCCGTCATGGACAGTGATAGATAGTTATATTTAGACTACTAGTAGTGGAAATGGTGTGTAACAAACCGAAGCTAGTTATGTTTCTTGCAGCAACTACCGCCCCTGCCAATCAACATGATGGGAGAAGAAGACAGGGAATCAGATGTCAGTTCGGCCGTTGCGAGAGAGTGGAACTATCCTGGCTGAAAGAAGGGGGATTCTCTGCTGAGCAATGTTTGTTACCACCACTCCAATTCTTCTTTTCGTAGAACAAGGGTCGCACCTGCTACGGTAGTACTAGCATCATGCTTGTTCTCCTCGTCATGCAGAGGACTTCGTGGTGCCAAGAACATGGAACACGGCGAAAAAAGACTTTTCAGCTTCTTGTTGACTTCCTGTAGCAGCATGAAGTGTGGTGCAACTATTGGCACCTCTAGTAGGTCGATAGTTTGCTCAGCATGCTATTGTCTCTTCCTCCTCGTCGTCGTTCTTGAAGGAGAACACGCAGGCTGGTCGTGCTCCCGCTGGCTCTACCGGTAGAGATGGCGAAAGGTCTACCTAGTTCAGCTTCACATTCTATACTCGCAGCAACAATTCGCTGGTTGGTTATATGAAAGGAGGGAGGCTGAATGGGGCCAACGTTAGAAGGAAGGAAGAAAGGAACGAAGGAACGAAGGCACGACTTGTAGACTGAATTAGTTGCAAAGAAGCAATACATGTTACGACCAAAACGACCACAACCCCCTCTGGACCAGGTCTCCACCATCGACGCACAGACACGGTACGAAAAGGAAAACTCCCACCACCACTAATAGAATAAAAAAGAAGTCCCAAAATAATCAACTCTAATATGCAGCGGTCGAAAGCCATAGTCAACCTTTTGGATTCCCGTTTACTTCCCTGATTGTGGTTGCTTTTGTCGACTTGTCTGGATCTTGGCGTAGGAATAGAGGAAACCTCCAGCCATACTGACACAGATAAAGAACCATGTTTCCCTTGTGATGGCGTTATCAAAGAGAATATATCCCAAAAAGGCCACTGGGATCTTGTTGACAGATCCGATAATGGCGTAGGTGGTAGGACCAGTAACAGAGACGCAGTTGAGGGAAGCAAAGTTCAAGAAGAATCCTACAAAGCCAGCAAAGACGTTCTTTGTGAAGTAGTCCACTGTATGGATAGCGTCGGTGGCGAAAAACACTTGAACTTGTCCCATCATGTAGGCGGCAGGCAACAAGAAGAAGATGCACAACAAGTTGTTGTAGAACACCATACCAAACTTGGAAAGCTTGACATTTTTGGTGGCAAACTTCATGTATAGCACATACCCAGCCGTAGAAACGCAGTTGAGAGCCATCCAGAAAAGGCCAATCCAGGTAACCTCAATGTCATTCCAAGCAGCAGCCACGGCGCCTGAAAGCATGATTCCAAAGGCAACGACAACCAAGGATTCAGTGGTGGCGTCAAAGAAATAGGCGTCTCCGGCAGTGGTAATGATGTTAGTAACATTCTTGAAAATGGTAACCATAGGGACAGAGTTGTACTGAAGAGCAGCCATTCCAGTGAAGAGCATCATACAAAAGAAAACATTGACAGGGGCCCATTGCTTGGCGGTAGTGAGGTTGAAGTTGGGGTATTCTACCCACTTCATAAACTTTGAAAATTCAACGCAGGCAACGGCAACGATAGCTTGAAAGACAACCAAGAGAATGTTCAAATCCCCGTCGATCAAATGGTTGTAGCTAAGACAGATGGAGAAGAAGGTGAGTAAACATGGGCTCGCGAATGGAAACTCGCAGAAGCAATGCTGCTGGAAGGATGCCATGTTCTTACCTGGAAGCCAAACTCTTGTTAGCAAGAACCATGGAGACACTGCAGAAACTATAAAGGACGCAAGCAGACAAGACCTTTCCATTGGTAATAGCCTTGAGCGACAACCAGGACACAGCGCTGGCTTGACTCGACTCGGATTGATTGGAATCCTGAGAAGAACTCTTCACAAGAGCTCCAAGTTCCACATCCTTGAAGGTAGTGGAGGAATTGAGGTTGTGTAAGGAGTCTTCCCTTCGTTGAACCGTAGGGCTGGACTTGACAGAGTCGCTTTTGCTCTTGGCGTCTGTATTTGTGCACATCTTCGAAGGAGATTTGGAGGGAGAGGAACGAGGGTGACGACGGTGAATGCTGGAAGCAGTTATTAATTCCGATACAGGAAGATGTCAACTGTTTCGTTCTGTTGCAAAAGAGTTGAACGGTTACGTGCAAACCAAGGACACTGGGTGAAAATAGAGACAACGACTCCGTGACACACGCGTCGAGAAAAAGTAAGCTGCCCTGGTTGGTCGCCGTAATTCCACCAAAGTCTGATGATCACGTGGGGCTACTCTCGAGTTGGCCGTTTTTTGCGACGCCACAATATCTGGGGCACTATCGCAAGTAACCTTTTCCGTTGACTGCTAGCCAACGTAATAAGCACAAACATGGCTAAAATCGCACCATCCCGCTTTAAGTACCCATCCCGTTATTATCAACAATTCAAATCGCAATGCCGCCGGGCGAGCCCTGAAATTTTGTGTTCGTGACCCACAATGCGAGCAGAAGCGTGGATCAGGGCGTTGGCAAGTCCCACCAACGAAATCTCGCGCCGTTTCTAATTTCTCTCTCTCCACCAAATGGTCGATCCATCCACGAAAAAAGGATGTTCCCTTCACCATTCGACCGGCTCGACAGGGTGTCCACACCAAATTCTCAGAATGTCATGTTCACATGAAATCTCAAGACAATAGCGACAACAACCAACCTTGAATGACCAAGAAAGATTGAAAACAACCTACCGGTAGCTACCGGTAGTAGAATCCGATCATGGTTCTTGACTGGTATTCTTTCCAAACGGCGTCCTCTACCAGAGCTGCTGTCTTGCTGTTCAACAAGTAGGTCAAGGAACTCCATGCTTCTGGACGCAAGTATATTGACCCAAGGCCAGCATCATATCATGCACCTCTGGAGGACGAAGAGAAGAAATGGCTGAGAAAACAAGCCGAAGGATTTCGCCTGTACAACGTTAGTGATTCTTTTGTGACTACCATGCAGAAAGAGAACGATATGGTTATCCCGCCCACTTCGAAAGCGTGCGGACCATATGAGATTATGGATGACTGCATTCGAGTCAAAATGGAGAGCATTCCAGAAGACGATCAATACCATAAGCTATTGGACTCTGCCCGCAAGCTTACCCCACAGGCCAAAAAGATGGCTTTCCCTCCCTCTCGCTACCACTTTGTGTCTCCGTAGGAATATCAGTTAACAGTGCAGGAAATATCCTTGGAAGAAGTAAATGGCAGCAAGAAAACCACTCAAGAGATGCAGGAAATAGAATCTGCTTTCATGCCGCCTGAATATGTTCCGCTGGACTTTGAGCTAGTGGTTGGTCAAGATGAAAAAAGAAAATCCATCAAACTCAACAAGAAATTCATCTCCTGTTTCTTGCCACAACTCGAGAGCTTGTTTGGAGATCTGGCGAAAACGGACCATTTCGAACTTCCGGATTTGTATCCCGAAGCAGTGGAACTTGTCATTCAGGTACACACAACTCGTACTCGTTTGGAGCAGTAGACGTATGTGTCGAAGCAATGGGCACTGGAAGATGTCAACGAAAAGTTTGGATTGCCGACCCAAGAGAGGAAGCCGCCCAAATTGAGTGAGGATTTTCATGCAGAAGACACACTTCCTGTGGCAAATGTCTGATCCCCGTTGGCTGGATGTGACGTTTCTTGTAGGTCCAAAGAAAGATGAATTGAAGGCGAACCGGGCGGCTCTGGCTTCCAGGAACCATGATTTTGCTCCTATCTTGTATGGGACTGAGTCTGTCTCTATGGACATGAATCAGCCGATTGAATGGCCACAGTTTGACAATGTTGCAGCAGTCCGCAAAGTGCTCTCAGCGCTGCTCCGTTGCTTGGTAGCAGAGACCAGGGTTCCTCTAGAGTTGGTCAAAACGGCCGAGGCCGTGGTGGACTATCTCGAGGAGTCCCCTGATGGCTTGAGTCTCTACTGCGAAACTCTGCTTGAGCGCAAGTTCGAAGGGAACTTCTGTTTGATCTTTGAGGAACCCTACGAAATCGACGATGAATATAATTTATCTCTCAATGAAGACAGGGACACACACTGCAACTCAAGTTGTGCTCGAAAGAGCGAATGTTGGAAGTGTCCAATGGAGAATACCCAGACGATTCCATCCAAAACAAGATTACGGTCGTCTATACTTGTTTAGTTGACATTTTTGTGTGCAGTTAACCATCGACTCGTACTGTAGGTTTACATCATGCCTCAGTTAAATTGTAGATGTCAGACTACCAGTGCTATTCTATTGGGGTGTTTGGAAGAGCGATATTTTGTCATGACCTTCTACCATTCACTGTTGCCCTTGGTAACCATCATCGTCCCCCTCGACGTAATCGTGCCACATCCACAAGAAGTTCTTGTACAGATCCAACCGCAAATTGGCTTCTTGTTGTATCCAAGGAGCCCAGGATTTCCCGAGCCATTTCAAGCGAAAGGCTGCACTTTCTCGCAACTGTTTTCGATACGTTCTCATATCCACCAACCAACTAGATTTCGGAGGAGGCGGATCGCCTCGATCCTTTTTGGTAGCTTCTTCTTGTTGTAATCGAATCTTTTGTTGTTGTGCTATTCGTTGATGCCGTTCCAGTTTGGCTTGTGCCACTTGCATGGTTGGGACCCACTCCACTGTCTCCTCTTCTCCCAGAATGGAGTTCCATCGGATAGGAATCCCTTGATGGGGTCGTACGATTTGTCCCAAAACAATTCGATCCAAGGCTGTGGTGTGCAATCGACGGAGTTCGTTCCACGAATACCCCAATCTTGTAAGGTTGGCAGTTGGTACACACGTCAAGTTTCCCTGCCAATCGGTATACAAGAGAACGGAAAGATCGTTTAGTGTGTTTTCGGTTGGATTGTTTGGTGTAGATACAATATTCAAGGATTCTCGTTCCAGAGTTTGTGTCATAGCCGTCGTCGACGGTGTTTGGGAAGTACTAGCAATGGTTGTCATGGGTGTCGTCGAAGGAGTTCCAAACTCTTGTGGAGACACTTGGAGGAATGGTGTACTACTTGTCGTCAACATCGATGTATCCTGGTTGTGGTAGGATTCGGAAAGGGTCTTGGTCGGGGTTTCCAGCCTGGATGTCGCTGGATTCAAAGATGGTGTGGTGTCACGAACTGTTGCTTTGGAGGTCGCTTCATCGCTAGTCTTCTTTGCATCCGAGGTTTCAGTACAAGAAGCAGTATTGGTAGTAGATTGTGTCAAATCCGCCACAAGCCGTTGGGCTTGACTCTTGTTGGTTGCCACCAGGAGACCCGATTCATCCAAAGGAGTGGTGGAAGTTGTCTTCGTTGAAGAGGAATTTCTGGCACTAGATGACAATACCCAAGTTACGGGTAAGGGTGCTGATGGACGAGGAACCCGTTGGCTCAACAAAATGGCAGCTGTATCCGATGTCAAAGAGTTGATGTCTTGCAGTGTATATCCCAGCTGAAAGAACTGCGAAATGGGAACAATTTGGTACGGGGATCGATTGGATCGTTGTGATGGACTACCCCCAGACTTGAGAATCACATGCCGAGGATCATCGCTGGCAACATCACCTTGTGGTGTATTCTGTGTATACCGAGGAACCAACGTTGACGGATTCCTTCCTGCCTCGAACGTTGAAGGCACAACAACTAGAAAGCTAACTGTCTGCGTCACCCCACAAACAAAACAAGAAAGTAGAAGCCGCCACACCCAACGTGACATGGATGGAACTACTTTGATGCTGGTGCAACAGTCGAGTGTACCGGTACTGTCCTCTCCAGAATCTCGCACTCGTAGTAGTATCACGTGTTGTGGCTCGAGGGATTGGCGTTGGTTGTAG
>WXVQ01000018.1:0-84040 GCA_013372465.1 Nitzschia sp. Nitz4 | reverse complement strand
CAATCCGTCCATCCGTCGTTCTACAACGATCCTGTGATGGCTAGCTCGACGACGAGGCTCAAGAATTCGCACACATCCAAAGAGAACCATCTCCACCTTTCAAGTAGTAAACTCAGAGCAACCACACAACAACGTTGCCCCATGAGACCATTGTTGGTTTCCCGACCTTGTTGTAGTTCCACACGGCAACTCCAACAAGAGTCTTTGTCATCGTTACTACTACGGAAACGACCTCGGAGTCTTCGGGTGAATCAACTTTCTAGTCTTTCATCAAGTCCTTTTGCTCTCAGAAGATATGCACAACATCCTTTGTTACGGCAACAGGAACGAGTATCCCTGTATCCACTCTCCACTTTGATCAATGACTCGCGTCGTTTCTATACAAACACTACCAGTGTTGATATCCACATTCCATCTTATTCCAACAAATCCAAAGACTCTTCACCACTCTCTCCATCATCCTCATCGCTCCTGGACGATTGGGAAGATGATGCTCGGAAATTGGCTCCAGAACCAGAGCCTCCCACTGAATTAGATCCAAAAAAGCGACAACGCATTCGACAAAATCAAGCTTCTCTCAAAGAGCTGTTAGCAGAGTATGAGTCCCTTGTTTCCAATACTCCAGAGGTGCTTGCTCCTGTCGACACGGACCCTGCCACCACAACAGATGACACCACCGACCCCTCGTCTGACCCATCTATTCCATTGGTACCGACGCATGCCCTCGATCAAGAATGGAACCAATTGCTCAAAGGCTTTAGTCATCCAAAACTCGAAAATGTTACTTGGGATCAATTGGTAGAATCCGAAGAGAAGTTCAAGCAACTCTGTTCGCAGTGCGAGCGAACCTTTCGAGCCTTGTTTGATGGAACCCGCAATCATTTGTATCGCGACAGTGATGATTACATGAAAGAAGAGTATCGGTTTACCTTTTTGTCGCAGCGATCGCGATCCGAGATGCAACCACCGAATGCCAGAAATACAGTCGTGCCGACGAGTTCCGTCGATCCTACCTATCTAGAGGCCTTGACCACTGTCTTGCCCTTTTGGCAACGGATTCGGAAAGAACGAGAGATCTTGGTGGATGCCCTTCAACCCATTTGGAAGCCCATTGCTGAAGCAGAATTGGCAGAGTCGCATCCAACATCACAAACCACAACCACTACAGCATCACCAAAGGAACCCAGCAAGGGCATTTTTGGTTGGATTCCAGCCATGATGGGAGGCAACAAGGAGGTTCCAGTTCCACCCCCAAAACCTCCAGAAACCCAAATTGATGCTGATTTCTCCACGGCGGATCTCTTGTCGGCACACCGAAAGCGGGAATTTGCTCCTACCAAAAACCACTATGGAAAGCTAGTGAGTCTCATATACTTTTTGTACCCCAACCCACATGGAGCCCTGTCCACTGATGAGTGGTATAGGCAACGTGTCGATACCATTCATAAAGTGATCGATCCTTCCAAAATGTCGCGAAAGATTCTGAATTTGACGGTCCGAGCTCACCTCGACTGTGGAAGTCTCAAGGCGATTCGGAGAGCCGAAAAACTATGCAAAGAATACCCTACCTTGTTTCATCAACCCTTGTGGACAGTCATGGTGTGTTACTTGCAAGTGACCCAAGCTGGCAATCAAGAACTTGCGAATAACAGCAGCCGGTCTTCGGGGCGGAGGTCACAAATGCGAAAGGATATGGAAACCTACAACAAGAATGCAGCGTATGCCACCCGACAGGTCTGCACAACACTCTTGGATTCCAGGTTCAACCCATCGCCTCGATTCTGGTCGATTGGATTCCAGTGTCTAGCCAATACGCCCCCCACCGCCCTAGATGGATACTTGGATTGGGTCGAAGGACTTGCCAAGCGAAAGTTTAGCAAGTCGCGATGGGAAACCTTGTTGAACCATGACCCGACACAGGTGTCCAAGGAAGAATGGGAGAAACTATTGTTTGAAGATGACCACAAGTTGTTGCAAAGCTTGGTCCAAATCTTTGCCAAATATCCCATCAGTATGAATGGCATGACACCCCCCAAGCACGATTCGACGGAACAGGAGAAAACAGTAGATGAACAAAAGGACGAGTATATCCGACGATCGCAACAACTACTGGAAGCATGTATCCTGGCACATGATGTATCAGACTTGCGAGGTTCCATCAAACGGTCTACCTTTCATTCGGTCTTGCAGGCATTGAAACACCGCAAAAACATTCGCGAGCAAACGTTTGAAGAACAAAAGGCAGACTTTGACTATGCTATGACCAACATTCTTGACAGGATGACCATGTCACCCACATGGTATCCAAACGTTGACACTTGGCACCTTCTCTTTCAATTGACGAGAACGGTTGCTCAATTCGATGAATTGTGGCTGCGCTATGAGCTGTTCCATGGTCTTACACACCGATATACCATGAACCCTCTCAAGGTTGCCAAATACGTACTGAACGCTTGGGCAGACGCCATTACAGATGCGCGTTCTAAGGGCCAACAACAGCAGCAAGGTGGATTGGGACAGGAGGAGATGAAACAAATACCAGAACGGGCTTGGCACCTCTTTCAGTTTCTCTACCACATATCAACACCTCACTTGTTTGGAGACAAACCTGACAACGTCCGTCATTTGTATAGCAAACGTGTTATTCCCGATCCTTCCGTGTACATTCTCATGTGGAGAATATGCTCACGTTGCAAGGATTGGAGGTTGGCTTTGAAGCTCTATGATTTCTCGAAGGAACAACGCAAGCGAACAGACATTCGACCGTTGACCTTTGCGTCAAGTACGTACACAGCCCTTTTGCGTTGCCTATTGGATTGCCCGGATGAGGCTATCCAAAAGGCCAGGGCAAAAGAGATCTATGATGATGCCACAGAGATGGATAAGATCAGTGAGTCCTTCCTCTTCATTCTGAGACGAGTTCATCGAGAGCTCTATGACCAGGATCGGGAAGCCAACCGTTCGGTCAGCATCAACGATAGTGACTTTGATGTGGAAGATAGCCTAGATGATGACGATGATGATGCATTCGATGGAAGCGATGATGACGAAACCAATAGAGAGCTAAGAAAATAGTGCCATGAATGCCATCCAACGTTTAGTAACATTTTGTAGGAGTCGAAGTTGTCAATTTCGATGATATAATATGTTTTTGGCGCGCTTGATCGGATGGACCAGAATCACAAATTCCATTAGCCTCCCTCTGGCATTGTTGGAACAAACATCCAACGTTGCTGGCAGCTGCTAATATTCCTTTGCAGCAAGCATCTGGCTCTCAGCTAGAGAGTGGTGCACATGAAAATAGCGATAGTGCCCGCCTTTCAAATTATGTACTTCTCCTTTTTGATTTTGGCTAAACGACCGACAAGGGCTTTCTCGCCTGCCACACTCTTGTTGGGTGCCCGAAGATGTCGAGATTTGAATGCCCCAGTGGGGTCTTGTTCCTTCTCTTCGCTCCGCGTTAGTGAATCTACGGACTCTATGGATGGGAGGGACAGTGACCAGTTGCTGCTTTCTCTTCAACATCAAATCACAAAACTCAATGGAGGGACGCCCATCAACGTGCAGAGCCCCAAGCAGGTTTCAGAAGCTATTTTTGGACGGCGACAGTCTTCCAACAGAACAATATTACAGCAGGCTGTTCAAGATAAGGATCTTTCTCCCAATCAGCGTCAGCTGGCTCAGCTGGTTCTACATTGTCGGGAGTTGTCTTCAGCTGTCAATGTGCGGCAAAACTCAGTGGAAATGAGCGAACAAACTGAGGGCGAAGGTGTAACTAAATCGGTAGAACCAACCGACTCCCAGCCATCGCAACGCTCTCCTCAATTTTCCAACCGTCATAGGTATGAACAGTCGGTTGACTTTTTATTTGACAGTCCGGGGTCAATGTTGGACCCTTACTGGCGAGACCCTCTCCGCAATGTTACCCGCCCCGTTGCTCGAGAGCTCTTGAAGCAAATGGATGGACAACATTGCCCAATGGGATTTGATCCCAATGCTACGCCAAAAGGCAACGGTGTAGGCAAAAAGACCCTAGTCTCAACTGCTGGAAAGAAAGGAACATTTTTGGCCTTTTGTCGAGAGCAGAAGCAAATATATCCACAATCCATTATCCTGACCAGAATGGGGGACTTTTACGAAACGTACGGAATGGATGCACTCCTTTTGGTGGAACATGCTGGGCTTAACCCTATGGGTGGAAAAGCAAGAGCTGGTTGTCCATGGCGCAATGTTCAGGCGACTCTGAATTGTCTAACGGAACAAGGGTTTTCGGTAGCAGTATATGAAGAGGTTGGCCAAACGTCATCTACTTCCAAACTCAAAACACGCGTTTTGTCGCAAATCGTGTCTCCTGCAAATCCCGCATATCTCTACGACAATTGGCTTTTGGGTGGAGATCAGGAGCACGCATCACTAGACCAGCTTCCACCATCTAGACCTTGCGTTGGAATTGTGAAGACGGCAGCTGGATATCACCTCATCGAAGTATCTCTTGAGGAGCAATCCGTTGAGTTTTCCGAGCGTTTGACCCCAGAAGCTGTGGCATGTCGCCTCGCGGCGTACCCTCCCGCAGAACCCCTCGTATATGTCCCCTCTGCAGCAGACACGTCTCCACCGTCCCGTTCCTTGTCTTTCTTACCCCAGCTTGGACGTTTGGACGTCGAACCTCGGCATGGTTCATCTCAACGACAATGCGTCGAAACCAACCTTGGAGGATTTCGTATTCGCACTTTAATATTATCACCTGACCTGATTCCAAACTCAGCGAACTTGGCAGGCTCAGAATCCGATCGCTACATTCAAGCTGTTGTCGACACGCTAATCCAATGGAATGCTAAACGTCATGAAACAGACGGAGACACATTCAGTGACAGTTCATCAGAGGATGCAAGTACATACAAAGATTTCACTGTGTCGAAGTCATCCACCCACACAAATCCCCTGTACATGGAAACGGCCACGCAACTGGGACTCTTGAAGGATCCCACTATTCCGTCGCTGATTTCCCACGTCTTGGACGATGCAGCTCCAGCCCCAACGCGACGATTCATTCAGCGCTATCTCTTGGTACCTCCACCTCCAGAAGTTTCACAAGCCTTGGCAACCGTCGTGCGGACGCTCATGGATCCGGACTCAAGCGTAGCTTTGCCGCCCCTGCTGGTCCCTCCGCTAGGAAAAGTCTTGAGTTTGATTCGGGCAGGGCAAGCAAGTGCCAATATCTATGGTGAACTGCTTCAGATGCTTGATGTCACTATGTATGTGTTGAAACAAGCCAACTGGAATTCCGATGCCACCGAAGCGCTTTTAACTTTGTGTTCCCACGAGAGCGGCCTTGTCGCTGATAGAGAATCTTTGCTGGAACGATGCCTGGAGGCTGAGCGTGCTATTGAATCCATCGTTAGTCACGTTCATCATGTAGATGTTGACGGGAGTGTTGCTCCAGATGAAAGCTCTACCAAATGTGTATACATTCCTGATGGCTTTCTTGAGAGAAACGAAGAAGCCTGGCGGGGGCGGATCCAACGATCTGTGGCAGAGGAAGCTTACCGAAGGGTGGAAATCGCAGCAACGGCTCTCGAAAAGGCCGTGGCAGATGACTACATTCTAGGAGATGAATCCAACAAAGCTCTTTTGAAGCAGGATATATTCAACAACATGTTTGCCTTGCAGAAAGTTCCCAATGGTGGCAAGGCCGAAAACTACATCCACCCGAGGGATCGACATGGCAAGACACTCAGCAGTCGGTATACCACGAAGCGTGTGAAAGATGCCTTGTCTGAATACGTATCGGCTTGTGAAGATGCATGCTCGGTGGTTTCAGCAGAGCTGTCCAACTTGGCCAAGGTGCTACAGGATGAAGGTCACATGCCTGCACTCATTCAGTCCGCTCATTTCAACCTTGCCTTGTCAGCTGCATTCCATCATTCAGTCAAGGCTTCAAAGCAGAACTGGCATTTGGCGGAAGTAGTTGAAGGGGAATCAGCTGCTCCTCCACGTTTTGTGGGACTGTGGCCTTATTGGATGCCACAATCCCAAGGGGTGAACAATACCTTCGACTTGGAAGCGATGTTCCTCCTGACCGCCCCAAATATGAGTGGCAAGTCTACCTTGATGCGGTCCACTGCCGCTGCTGCTTTATTAACCATTTGCGGCCTTTGTGCACCTCTTCAAGAAGGCTCTCGAGTCCCCCGCTTTGACACCATTTTCTTGCGAGGGGCATCTGCGGATGTTCCTGCAGAAAACAAAAGTGCTTTTGGTGCAGAAATGGAAGATATGGCCGCCCTAATGCGTTGTTGTAGTTCCAAGTCATTGGTATTTGTGGATGAAATTGGACGCGGTACTTCTCCAAGGGACGGAACTCGACTTGCAGCAGCAATTTTGGAAGCCATGGTGAACCGGGGCATGCGTGGTATCTTCGCCACGCACCTACATGACATTCTCAAGTTGCCCTTAACCACTGACAACCCAGTTATCACCAAGCAAATGGCGATTTCGCAAGAGCCTGATCCGTCTATTCCCGACAGCAAATCGATCCGGTGGACGTACAAATTGGACGATGGTGTCTGCAACGATTCCTTGGCCATGATGACAGCATCAAGATTTGGACTACCACTAGAAATTATTCAACGTGCCAACGAACTTGAATCATATCTACCGAATCAGACTTATTTCGAGGCAAACTTTGTTTCACGGAACGAAGAGACGAATATGAAGGCAGCGGAAAAAGTGGATGCAAACTCCAAATTCCAGGAAGCCGTTGCACTAGCTTCGGAACTTGTAGGCCAAAGTCCCAACACCATTCCAGCTCGTTGTAGCCCCCCACCCGCACTTGCCAACAAGTCATGTGTGTACATTCTGGGACTACAAAGCAACCCACCTCGCTTCTATGTTGGAGAAACAGATGATTTGTTCCAACGCCTGCGCACCCATAGATCCAAGGGAGGGGCATGGGCGAAAAGCCAAGGTGTTGCTTTTGCTGTGCCCTCCAAATCGGATGCTCGACACTTTGAGAGCCTACTGATCCAGCGCTTGGCTCAGTCTGGCTTTTACATGGAATCAGTTACAGATGGTCGTTCCAAAAGACTATAGCGAAGTCATGAAATGTGAATTTGAATTCTACATATATGTTAGTTGCTATCGTTCCTCTTCCTCAGCATCTTCAAACTGTCCGTCTTGCACTTGGTACTCTGGCTGTACAACCAAAAGATTGTCTAGTCGTTCCAACATTGCAGCTCGTTCTTCTGGCGAAGCACCGTCCTCCTCCTCGTCGTCATCACCCAGAACGGTCCCAAATCCAGCGGATGGAGCCCAAATCAAGTCATCACTCATGACACAGCCGTCTCCAAATGGCTCATCACCTCCCTCCTCGTCATCCAAATCGAGTGGGTGAAGAGATACCAACTTACACAAAGCGTCGAACAAAGATTGGCAACTTGAAGGGTCTAGGGGGACAACGGTCAATTCGGATGTGTCCTCGTCATCGCCATCAGTCAATTGAAGATACACCGACACTTCTGGATCCTCTGTCATGGCATGTAGATGAATACAGGTAGCTCCAACAGCGAAATCCGATGCGTCGTCCGAGGATTGTGTGGTCACAAACAAGAGTTGGGATGATGTTACAAACAATTCTCCTTCACTGTTGGAAGGCTCGGTGCTGTTTTCCTCTTGCAATTGCACGCGGCAAGGAATGCCTTGAGGCAAAAGTGGACTCCGTTGTTCCAAGTAAAGACTTTGAGAGTCTGATTCCCTCAATGCAGAAAGATCTGCTGCGGATCCTCTCAGAATGACATGTGGAAGTTGGTCTTGGTTGGTCACTACGTCTGCCATCTTGCTTCAGGGTAAACGGTACTGTGTTTTTGGTTCGTTGGCGGTGGTCCAAAACCGCTTGACTCGTTTGACTGGGGCTTGACTCACCCACGACTTGGACAAGATGCAGCAAAGGAACGTTTCCGGAGACAAGAGTGAGCATTGTAGGACGTCAAATCAATATAATAGCACTGATTCAAAAAGAATAACTATCCCAATTCTCCACGGTATACCCTACCATGTTGTCCACCCTACACCTGTCACCTGTAATTTTTTACCTTGAAACAATGCTGTGCATCGTATCTTGACGACCGAGTCTTGAATACTCAATGATTTTTGTAACTCCAACAGCTACACCACAGAGAATACTTGTCGATAGTTGCTCGGTGACCCCTTTTCGTTCCACAATCCGGAAGGAGCTGATGCTTTGGGCTAAAATGTCCAGCAAGATGAAATGTGACCTTAGTTCTGACGTTGAATTGCCGTTACCCTTTTTGGCGCCAGATTTTTGGTCGAGAGTCAGTCCCTTCCCCAGTGGTGGATTCCCGGAGGCACGATTGGTACGATTCTACTACGGACTACGTAGGGTCTATAACCCACGATTGAGCAAGAAACTGAATGGGAAAGCTAATTCTTGTGGAGTTCAAATTCTCAAAGATATCATTTAGAACGGATCAGGCAAGCACTCTCTCAAGCAGCTTGGCTATTAGTACACCAACAGTCCTCTCTCTACATAATATTGGGAAAGGGTGTAGCCTGGCCTACTCGAGTTGTGAGGACCAAATTTTGCCTGGCCTGACAACTTCGAGCCCCCACGGAATGAATACAAGCTCACAATTTGACAACAGGATGAGAGTTCCATTGGCCAACATTGTCCCTCCACAAGAGCTTGACGAGCAGTTCATCCCTCCAAGAAGTATCCACCTTGTCAGTACCCCTCCTCCCATAACCTATGAAACAACTTCACCTCCACGTCTCCATTCCATGAGTCGCGAAGTCTCCGATAGCAGCCAAGGAACAAACTATACATGCCCTCCTTCTTTTGAATACAACGAAACTCCTTCGCGCATCGGAAGCTTTGCCGAGAGTATGGAAGGGATCTCACATGTAGTTAACCATCCTGACTTTCTCGCTGACATCATTAGAGAACCAGAAACCAAAAACAAATCCAGAGCTCCCATTCTGAATCACAATCCATATTCCAGCAGTCCTTCCTATCACCAACCAAGCTATTGTCATTACAAGTGCCAACAAGGATGGGCAGAATCAGAACGGAGAAACTACAGGAATTTGGGTTTTGTGCCGATCAAACATCCACAATCTTGGGTTGCAGCAACCAACAATAACCAGCCTACTCATCCCCATGAGGAAATAAAGGTTTCCATAAAACAGGAGACACCAATTACACCCAGAAGGAAACCTTCCAAACCGACACTAAATAGTTCTCCTGACAAAACAAGGGAAACGCCAACACAACCAAGCGAGCCTACTCCTTCGGACCAACCTTTGGTCCCACCTCGACGCCCAAGGTCTGCCTATGTGTTGTTCTTTAAATCGGTTCGTGACAACAACCTGGCTCAGGTGCGCAAACGCCGCGAGAAAATGATGAACATGGAAACTTTGATCCCGACAGTCGAGAGATTGTGGAAGTCCATGCCCGAAGAGGAACGACAATCGTTCCAAGACCAAGCAAAGAAGGAGGCAGATGACTACGAAGTTGCTATGGAGCGATACAAGGAACAACAGGAACCACAGAAACAACGTGCAGAGAAAGAAGGTGAACCCAACAATGTTGCGAAGAGACCATCCACCGAACTACCACCCAAGGAATCTCCCCACAAGAAGGCTCGCCGCGCACCCAAGAAGCAACACGACAAAGTTGCTGGTGTCCATTCGCCATCTGGAAGTACCGCAAGTACTGTTCCAGAAAGCCCCTGCACCCCCAATGGAAACGACTTTTTGACACCGCCCCATCATACCTGGAATGCTGCAGCAGAACAAATCACACGTTTGCAGGAAGGAACGGAAGTGTATTTGAATCAAGGAGGCAGAGTGCGCCGATACCGGGTTGAATACAAGTGTTTCCGAATGGAAAGAAGTCAGCTTGACGACTTTTTGAAATCTCCATCAGGCACTGGGGGATGGCCTGTTTCGCAGCCTGTATGGGTGACGCCTTCATCTACTTGCCATGATTCTTGTCATCTTGGGGATGAGGAAAGATCTTTCATGGGTTGATGATGTGGCGACCTACGAGGTATGCCACGAGCTCTTCTGGGGAACTATTTTCTAGTAGTGTAAAACTACGTTTTGGGATGAGTTCTACAATCAAGGGCGACTTGTAAAACACAAAACCACTACGAGTACTGTAAAAATAGTATGAAGCAATATCCATTTTAGTATTAGAAGTGAATTCTCGTATAGTTTCTGCCCCAACCACGCGACAAGACTCTTAGTCCAAAAGGAATGGAATATGTAACGCAAGAAAACATCAACATTGCTGGTAATGAAGCGAAACCAGTTGTGTCGATGAGGTACTCTCACTGTGTTCAGTCGCCGGGAACCATCACTGGCAGATGCCAATGTGCTTCCTGGCAACGTCATTCCTACATATCCCACTCCCTGACTCAAAGCCCGGAAACATCAGTCGTCACTCATGTCTCACAGCCTCGCACCTGAAACGCCCACGTCTACAAGTTCACCCTCTATCCACTACAACACGATATGTCATGATGCGGAACAGCAGTTCGCACCCTAGAGTTCATCGGATCCAGACTTGCCCTTGGCAGCCTTAACAGCCTTCATCAATCCAAGTCCAGATTGCTTGATCTCCTCAAGAGTCTCCTCCTTCTTGGCCATCAAAGTTTGGTAGGTGGCTTGAAGCTCAGCAACTCCGGCCTTGAAGGTCTCCTCGGCCTCTTCCATGAGCTTTTCCTTCTCGGCGATGGAAGAATCCAAGTCAGCAGCAGACATGGCTTGGAACTTCTCGATCTCAGCCTTCTTGTCGGCATCGCAAAGGTCGATGTTGGAAGGAGAGCACATGGGCTTGAGGTTCTCCTCGGCGAACTTCTTGAGGGAAGCAAAGTCACGGGCTCCCTTGTAGTCCTCCAAGTTGGAAGGGTCTCCGTACTTGATGGTTGGGTACCCACGGACACCATTGGCATCACAAAGGGGCTTGCCGTCAGCTGTGCAGTCTACATCAGCAATGAGGGCAGTGGAGGAATCAGCGAATGCGTCCATTAGCTTATCCCAATCCGGCTTCATTTTCTTGCAGTGGCCTCACCAAGGAGCTAAGAACTTGATGAAGACAGTCTTTCCAGCTACTGCATCGTCCCAAGTAGAAGGGGTGAGTTCAAGTGCGTGAGTGGTTCCGACCAATAGGCCGAGCAAAGCTACAATGATGGACTTCATGGTCTAGAGAAGTGTTCTGTGGCACAGGAGGCTTGATCTCCTATTTGTGCCCATGGTTGGCGGGGGGTAGCTGTGGTGGTGGTGGTGTCATCCAAAGATACACAGTGACTGCTTGAACGGTCATTTTTCTGGGGCTTCTAGTTAAATTTCTATCTCTCTCCTAGTAACTTTTTCGCACGGTAAAGAGAACAGGTCACAATGATAGATCAGAGACCTCGAATTTGACCTCGTGTTATTCCCGTCTGGAGTCCCAAATTGGAGAAGTCACACGAGTCACACATCCATCGGCCACCTAACGCCTCCATGCCACAACCCGTGCATTTGTTGCTGGTATCCAACAAGATGCAACGTTTGGCTTTCTCGATACTTTCTGCCTTTGTTCTTCTCGTTCAGGCTCAAGGCTTCGATGTGTTGTCATTGACGGAAGAAGACTTTTTCGAAGTTACAGCTGGGAAGACTGTCTTTGTCAAGTACGGTCACTTTTTCGATGGTTTGACAATGACACCAAAACAATGATGCTCTCTAACTATTTGCATTTTTCCTTTCTTTGTTGTTTACGTTATAGATTCTTTGCACCATGGTGTAATCATTGTCAACTACTTGTACGTGAAATTGAAATGGTTGGAATGAAGCACTGTCTAGTGATCATTGTTTACAACAAGTATCCTCACAAAATGTTTTCATGTGTTCGATCTACAGGCTCCTGTATGTTTCTCAGGTGACGTGTGTCTTTTGAATCGGATCGTCTCTGTCTAACACTTTTTCTCTGCCAACAAAATATCCGACTCTATACATCATTCTAGGCTTGTAAGTATCTGATCGCTTTTTAACCTATTCCATTCAGCAAGAAAGCGTCTGATCCTTTATTGCTGTTCTCTATTCGTAGGGGAACAATTGGCACAAGAATATCAGGAGGATCCAGTCGGTTTGGTAGCCGAAGTAGACTGTGTTTCAAGAGAAGGCAAACCCCTATGTGAATACTTGGACATTCGTAGCTTCCCGACACTCATGTATGGAGAACCCAACCATTTGGAAGAATACACAGGAGGACGATCGTTGGAAGAATTATCGGCATTTGCCAAGGAGAATTTAGTTCCTCTTTGCTCGTTAGAGCATCTGGAGAATTGTTCTGAAGAAGAAATGATCTCTGTGAATCATTACATGGCCATGTCCGCAGAGGAGCTAGAAGGATTGGTGGAAGCCCAAGAAGAGCGATTGACCGCGGCCCATGAAACGTACCACGAAACGTTGGAATACCTTCAAGCCCAATTTGAAGAAGCGGCGAGAAATCGAGACGAGGAGGTTGCGGCCATTCGTGAGGGTCCAATTGGATTGATGCGAGCCGTTCAGAAACTTCGTGCCGTGGCGGATGGGGAGGAACACGACGGCACATCCAAGGACGAATTGTAACAACCATCACAATCTAAAGTACTACCAATGGAGTATAAAAGAATAGTCATGGTGTACTACACCAGCACCTCCACGGTATACACCACCATTCCAAGTCAATCGTAGGAAATACCCGGTAAAATCTACAATACTAGTAGTGTTTACAATTCATCGGATCCAGACTTGTCCTTGGCAGCCTTAACAGCCTTCATCAATCCAAGTCCAGATTGCTTGATCTCCTCAAGAGTCTCCTCCTTCTTGGCCATCAAAGTTTGGTAGGTGGCTTGAAGCTCAGCAACTCCGGCCTTGAAGGTCTCCTCGGCCTCTTCCATGAGCTTTTCCTTCTCGGCGATGGAAGAATCCAAGTCAGCAGCAGACATGGCTTGGAACTTCTCGATCTCAGCCTTCTTGTCGGCATCGCAAAGGTCGATGTTGGAAGGAGAGCACATGGGCTTGAGGTTCTCCTCGGCGAACTTCTTGAGGGAAGCAAAGTCACGGGCTCCCTTGTAGTCCTCCAAGTTGGTTGGGTCTCCGTACTTGAGAGTAGGGTATCCACGAACACCGTTGGCGTCACAGAGAGGCTTTCCGTCGGCGGTACAGTCGACATCGGCGACAAGAGCAGTGGCGGAGCCAGAGAACTCATCGATAAGCTTGTCCCAGTCGGGCTTTAGCTTCTTGCAGTGTCCGCACCAAGGGGCGAAGAACTTGAGGAAGACAGTCTTTCCGGCGACCTCATCGTCCCAGTTGCTGGGTGTGAGTTCGATAGCACTGGCGCTAACAAGGAGACTGAGGAGGACAAGAGCAAAGGACTTCATGGTGCTGAGGATACAGGGGGCTTGGGTATTGTGAATCCTATTATAATTTGTGCGATGGCCAATTCCCAATGCCTCTTTGCGAGCGTGCATCGGAGGATGTGACCCAAGCTATAGTATCGTGCGAACCCGCGACAACGACCTCCACGCGTCAATTTTCCCTAGAACCGAATCCACTAGATTCGATTGGCTTCCCGACGGATCCATGCGCGAGGATCCAGTAAACATCATCGACTGGTTGGACTCGCTATCTCCTAACGGTTGGTCTACAGTCCGAGGGAGGTTTGGACGACAGCCCAACACAAGAAGTATGGTTATGTTAATATTGTATTTGGGTCAAAGGTTTCTTGGAGTAGTTTTCCTCAGGGATGGAACTTCCTAGCTGTATCTAGAAAATTATTTTCAACGAATGTGAGCCATTGGAACATTCTATTCTGAGGCGACGATGACACGCACCAAACCAGCACCACCACATTGTTGTTCGAACATCATCGCTTATGACAACACAATTGAAGATCGGGAATGAGCTATTTGGTAGCATTCACTAAACGCAGTAGCTAAGAAGGGTTAATCAACGCTCATACCAATCAGGAAATTTCCCATTCTTCCAGTGACGTTGGTTGGAATCTGGCGGCTCTGACGACGACTCCCTCGGGCGGGTTTGGGAAGCATCGAGTTCCAACTTGCTCGTACACCGAATACCGGCTTTCTGGAATCGGCAGATCATCACAAGATTCTTTCTGACGGGTCTGTATCTTTTGACAAGGAGTTCTAGCAGTGGCAAAGCTCACAAATCCAAAAAGGGTGTCGCCAAGGTACTCGTACTTTTTCTGTTCATTGCTGTGGAGTCACACATTGTTATTGTTGTTCACCATGAAGCTTTCTGTCTGTGGACTCGTACTACTGACTTTCCTGGGCTTGTTCCAAAGTTCTTGTTTGGGTGCCCCCTTGGATGACAATGTCAGCTGCCCTGCTGCCCAGCAGATTGCTTGTGGCGATGGCAAGATTGTCGTGTGTGAAACGAGCAACAGCATTACCAAAGCTACCAAGGCCAGCAACAAGAAAAGGGCTACCAAGAAAACCAAAACCAGTGCTCCAACTACAAACCCCACAGCTGCCATTGTTTCATACGAGGATCTTTGTCTTAGTCCCGCCAAGGCTGCCAAGAAACTGAACAAAGATCCAGAGAAGTACACCTGTGGCCCATGCAACAACAACGAGGTCACTACTACCTCAGTATCTTCTGTCGACTATCCCTACCTCACTTGGGACTCTTCCTTCGACGTGACCACGTACAATCCAACCACTGGCTCCCTCTGTATTGTGCTTCACAATGCGGAGTTTGATGCTGAAACGGTCACTCTCCATGTGGCTGGTGTGAGTTTGACTCCAGTCATCAATGAAACAACGGCCTGTGTTGAGGATATGGTTTTAATCGAAGGATCCAATGCGCTCCTTTTCAATGCGTCCACCCTACCAATCTGGCTAACTCTTGAAGACATGGGCCCCGTTGTTGTTTCGATGCAGAATACCATCTATGCCGGCTCCTACAACCTAGAGGTAGACTTGGTAGATGCATCCGGATTTCCCTTTTTGGAGGAAACACAGGTTATTGTCAGGCTTACCGATAATGTTGCTGTGTATACAACTCAAACCTCTAGTAAGTTGAAGGTTCGGAGGAACAAGACGCAATGTCTCCTAGTAACTCAGATCGTTCTCCAAATGAACTCTTGCTGCTAGCCACCGGAACTGTCACGGTTGAAAACATTCCTCCTCGAACTGTGATCATTATGGCCCAAGGTCCCAATGGTGAGTTTGGGACAATGGGCATTGTTGGTGGAAATACTGCCACTGCAACTGTAGTGCTCGTTGGTTTAAACGAAGTCAGTTCTGTGGACAACAAGGACTTTGCCAATGGAAACCTGGATGGGTGGAAAATCACCCCCGAAGACGACCCATCGGTCGCAACTGTTGTGGAACATGAAGAAAATGTGGGCCCCACAGAATCACGCCGTCGTCTTGACATTAGTGACTACGACATGGTAGTTACCACAACCGATGAAGGACCAAACACGGCGTCTTTTACTTTTGAAGCTTCCGATGACGCATGTTACATTAACTTGCGTTACCGTTTCGAAACATCCGAAATCCCTGGTGGATACTATGGTAGCCAGTTCAATGACTACTATGCTGTGAACATCCGGTCCCAGAATTGGGAAGAAGGGGTCTATGAGACTGGAGCGATGAACGATTTCCAAGAAGATGACTTTGATTCCAATGGATCGACCTCATGGCGTGAGAATGGATTGTATGTGGAACCAGGGTTCTGGTTTGAGGACATCTTCTACCCAAGGCCAGGGGGAGACATCTTCCAAGTTGATTTGGTTGTTGCGAATGTGGCAGATGGTGCCTATGACTCCAAAGTATACCTAGATTTTGTTGAAGAAATCACGGACGAAGAGGAATGTGGGTGCAAAGCCTGTGATCGTTTCTTCGAAGAAGAAGGAGAGGTAGGTTCATGTCCATCAGATTTTCCGTTGCCAATGATTCCCCGGTTCACCACACAAATCATTTCTAACACAAACTTTTGAATTGATGCAGGACACGGCATGGATTGATGCACTTCCTGAATGCCCATGTTCTATTGAAGAGGGGCTCCTTGAATGCACTGTCCGCCCGGTAGGCTCCAATATTCGGACGGGATCCCTTGATGGCCACAATTGGGACACAGACTTGGCCATGAATTTGTGTTGTGACTTGGGGAAACATCCCGGGGCCAAGGCCTGTATCCGCTCAGACGGACCTGTTGGAACAAATACACGTCAACAATGTTGCTATGATGACAAGGGAAATTTGATTCTTCATGGGTACGATGGAGCTGGAACCCCGGACCGTTACAAGAACGTTTTGCTTCACTACACCGAAGACGTTGTCACCTACGAGAACTGCTGCGAGAAGTGCCCTTCCAAGTGCCACAAATACATTGGTACAACTGGTGGCTTTCAGGGAGCACGAAGTGATACACGCAGCAACGTGCAACGCTGTCCTGTGGCAAACCGTGTGGACAACTCGTTTGGTATCTTTGATGTCGACCTTTGTCCCGACGTGTTTTAGTCGTCAAGCTTTGGGTAACGAATATGCAACTATGTAGTCGGTCATGAGTGGCAATAGCGTTGATTCCGTTTCTGTAGCTCAGTATTTACAGTGGTAGCCTTACGCATCATGCTAGCTTGAGAGACGCTAATAACGGTTCAATAACAGTCGGAGGGAGGTTTTCGACAGCGCTGCTGCTACGACGACCACTGCCAAAATCCCACAAACATCCATCCACACATCCAAGCATGTGGATCCGCGTCCAGTCGTTCCTCCAGGAAACGACAGAAGCAGCGAAGACTCTAGATTGTTGCATAGGAACGTGTTCAGAGTCTGGAGTTTACTTTACTTCAGGCCGCAAAGCAGGGGATGTCACGTTTGAACAAGACAAATCGGTCAGTCGCAAACATTGTTTGTTGCGCTGTGTAGGAGACTACGATGGACTCCTCAAGCCTCGAAATCAAGCAGAACGGGATGCTTGTGCTCAAAATCCTATGGGTGTGTGTTTGGTTCTTGAGAGTTCTGGAAAAGCTGGGTGTTACATTGCCGAGTTGCCGCCTAGAAGAGCAAGCGAGGATTCATCTGGTGATGCAAACGGCGGTGGTGATTCGAATGCTGTAGATTCAGAAGATGAGGAAACGGATGACGAAGGCATTTCCCAACGCCCTTCCCAACACGCACCACCGCCACCAAAACATCAACAACGAAAGCAGCAGCCCGTCCCCGAACAATCATCGTCATCAACGTCTCCCACATTCCAAGTGGCCAAGTGGGGAGAAGGAACTGTCGTTACCGACGTTCAACAGGCTCCTGCAACCCAGCGTATCCTGGGCGATTCTAGTTCGCAGGCCAAACTGGTCAAGTTGAGTGTAGGAGAATCTCGTGTTTTGAACTTTCGAGATGCTGTCGTTGTGACCAATGAGGATGATGACACACCCTTGCAACACCGAACCATTGCCATTCAAATTGGCTTGAACATTTCTGTTTTGCAAATCACCTGGATTCCCCTGGTTTTTACTTTTTCTCGATTGCCAAAAAACTGGACCAAACACAAACAGGAACTCTACAAAATTGGGGCCACCGAAGAGTCGGCGCTTTCGGTCGAAACGACGCATTTGGTCACACCCGAGTATGGCGGGACCGCCAAGCCATTGGCAGCTTGGTGCAAACGAATCCCCGTTGTGACACCCGCATATGTGGAAGCCTTGTTGGGACGCACATCTTGCATGGATCCTGTTCCGGCACCAAGTGACCATCGGGCTGCCATTAAAGGAAACATGTCTTTCTTCTTGACCAAACCCAATCCAGAGTTGCTCTCTCCATACATGGTCCTTACCATCGATCAAGACGAAGCTGAAACCCTCATTCAATTCGCCGGAGCACAGGTGGTTCCCCTTCATCCTCTAACAGATTCCAATGCAGCCGTGGTCAAGGCCAAAAAGTCGGTAGAAGAGGCCCAGAACCAAAATTTGGTTTGTTTGGTCCTGGCCTCGCGTAAGAAAGTGCACAATGAAATTGCAGCTTTGGACCATGTCTATTCTGTCAAGGTCAATGCGTTTGCCAAGGCTATTTCTCAACAGAACCCTGTACTGAAGGATTCCAGTGGCAAGTCTATCTCCTTACCCGCAGCTGGCAATGCAACGAATACCAGACAACGACGTGTTGCGAGGGACGATGAATCTACTTCCGCATCTTCTTCGATGAACAAGCCCACCTCATCGTACATGAACGATGATACCATCACCGATGCCAACGAACCATACACATTGTCAACAGCAGCGCATGACTCTGTGGGTGCATCCACTAGTGTGGCTCCCTACGCCACAGAGACCACCATTACGTATCCAAGTACCACGAGCACAGCGGCTGCACAGCAGGAAGAATCCAGTACTTCCGGTAGGTCTGCTCCAACCAAAACGCAAACCAAGGATGACCGGTCGTTCCATGCTTCGAGCCCGATGGAAGCAGAAGAAGAGAACTTCTCGCACAATGATGGTTTGGAAGCTGAACCAACGTCTAGTCGTTCCATGGATCCTAGTATGTACGATGACGAACCATCACTTTCAACCACAAAACGTACCCCAGTGGAGACACCACCTAGGGACACAAATTCGGTTGGTTTGAGAACATCGGGACCCGGCGGATGGCTCACAGTTGCTCCAAAAGACGATGAACAGCGTAAGGCAATGAGGAATAGGGCTTCCAAAGAATGTGAACAGAATGACGGTATGAAATTCGAGCCTGCCGCATTGTCTGAACGAACCATTCAAGTATCGTCTTTGTCCAATGCACAGGCCGCCCCTCGTAGCGTAAACCCTTTCCGCACAAGTCGACAAGGTCCCAATTTCAGTGCTTTCCGCAAGAACACAGTCCCTGACAGGGATTCATCGTTTCAAGTTCAGTTTGTCAAAGTCCTACCCAAAGAATCAGAAGCGGAGAGGCAGCTTTCTGAGAATCAGCGGGAAATAGAAGAGGAACAACGAAGAGCGGATGAGCTATTCCAGGACACCGCACCAGCGCCAATGAGAAAACGGAGACGTCGGTAAAGTATACATTCATGCTTTCCGTAGCTAAATCTTTTATCAACAGTCTACAACTACTTCACAGCACGACTCGCACTGTCCCCCGTCTTCTGCCAGTAGCCAAGGGGTAGAAGAACAACCACCTTCACTTTTTCCGTCGAGGCAGAGGTATGGGGCAGTGTGTACGGGACATCGGTTCAATTTACTGTAGCATACACTCGGGTCACAAGGAGGACAAATGGGCTTTTGGAGGCCGTTGCCGTCCATAGTAACCTTCTTGGATTCTTCGTCTCGAAGCTTTTGACATTTGGTCATTTCGCAGCAGCTACTGCACTGATCTTCGAAAAGTGGCCAAGGGCTGCCGCTGCATCCACCTGTACTGATGCCACTTGTACAGACAAAAGTCCTGTCATAAAGTGGACAACGGTTCAGATCCGAATTACATTGTTCTTCGGTACAAGCAGGGCATTCACTCTCGGCAGTTTCCTCCTGTGGAGATTCAGTTTGAGTAGAATCGCGATCTGGATCGCGGTTTGGATCACATGGGCCGCACACGCTCACAAATTCGACACCTCCCACCATGGAGCAAGCTTCCCATTGAGACTGGTTTCTGCTTTGAATGAGCCAGTTGATACGATCTGCACACGTGTATTCTCCCGCTTTCCTGTCGAGCACGGAAGAGGTACAGGTGGATGGTGTGTGGCAATCGGTGAGCTCGAAAATAGGTGCTGGAAGAACTTCTTTGTGTCCCCGATAATCCGAAGAGTCCAATGGCACCGGGTTTTCAATCTTAGGTCTTGTTGCAATATACCAGAGAGTGTTGGACTTTGAGTGGCCATTGCCTCCCGCATTTTCATATCCTTCATCCGGGAGTTCCTTCATCCTTGAAACAGCTTCATCTGGGTAGCCAACAGTGGCCAATGTCGCCAATTGAAGAATTGCCCACCCTGACTCACTGCACTGGTGCTGTTCGGCGCAGTGTTGCGAAAATGGATAATACATTTCATTCACCCAGTCCAACTCATCGCGATATTCCGATATTGGTGTAAGTGGAAGAAGTTGGATACCATAGGGGAGGTATGGTGCAATTCCGAACCAAGTTCCGAATTGGGCCATCGTGTTCCAGACAATTCCAACAACATTAGCATCATATATTTCGGGAACAAGTCGGAAAGTATCGTTCTGACGAATGTGCCAATACTTGTCTGCCGCTGTGAGCTCTGTCGCGGCAAGAACTCTTCCAACCGACTCAATCTCTGATGCCGTTGCCATGTTTTTCTTGTCGTGGGCAGACTCAAAAACTCCCTTCATGACTTGTCCAAAAAGAGCAACGGACTCATATGACGCAATAGCTTCACTTGATGACTCTTGGTTCTTTCCATTGAGATATGGTGGCAATGGCACACCACTCGCCCATGAACTTCCTTGATACCAGTCTTTGTGTCTATGAAGAGGGAATGCTTTGTCTTGTTTGGAGGGGTTGGCAATATTTCGAACTAAGAGCAACACATCCTCGAAGTGCTTCTTTCCCCAAGCAGGGTCGAAATGGGAAACAACTGCTGCTCCATGAATATGATATCCATAGTGGAAATGCTGGTCATTGTAGAATCCTATGACAAATATTGACATGAGAGAGTGTTTTGAAATGACATGGGTAAAACATGTAAAATCTCACTTACCGTTTCCGAAATTCAATCCTTGATCTTCAAATGCCGGACAGTTGGGAAATGCGTTTGTGCATCCAGTTCCATTGAACCAACACCCACAATTGACAACTCCACCCCATGCCGTGTCGTACACAAATGGCGCTTCAGCAGTACCGTTGATCCAAACTTCGACAGAACTTCGGAGACGAGCAATTGCATCTTCCTTTTCTTCCTTGGTGGGAAGTGTGACGTTACTGCATGCGAATTCGTATTCCTTGAAATCAACCCCCTCCTTTCTACCGGCACACAAATCCTCTAATTCTTCTGCAATGAGGAGAATTCGAGCAAGCTTGGCGATCATTTTACCGCTGAAGTAAGTATCCCCGGCTCCTCGAGTGAAGAATTCTGGTAAGGAGTACTGGATGTCATCAGCTAGGGTCAGTGCCAAAGCGGGGACAAAGCGAGGACTGGGTAGTCTTGGAGCCTGAAGACCAATACGTGGCAATTCCTCGGTCAAGGTCCAAGTGTTACCTTCGACCAAACAAACAGGCCCATGCAATGAAGATCTGCAGAAGGTCACACCATCTGGCTCATTAAAAGGGGTTAGGGTATCAACGTGGTGGGGTAGTGCGTATGCCAACAACGAAGCGTTGTCAATGTCGTCATGTTGTTCCAAGCTCCTTCGAACGTGGTTGTCATTCGCCGACACCTCAGTGAATTCACCCATGGTTTGAACATCCCAGTCAAGAACAATTGTTGCGATATCATCTTCAACCTCATACGACACAGAACTGTATCGGCCAGGGAAATATGGGGCATGTTTTCGTAGAAGATTTGCGTACACATCAACATTGTCTTCGTCTTCCAATCTACCGCCAATACCAGGACGGCAACCATTTGGATTTCTCCCATTGGTACAAGAATTCAACAAAGCAGCTCGCAAAATGAAAGGTCGGGCACGGGAATCCTGCACTGTACCAACTACTTGCAGAAGAGTAGCACCACTGTTATCGGAAGGATGCGTATATCTCACACGAACTGGCTCGGAAAAGAAAATCATCCAAGTGAAATCACTTGCTTCAAAGTGAAGTACTAGCTCAGATTCAACCACAGTTGTCTCTTCCATAGCTGTCGCCTGGATTTCGGCGGCTCCATCGACGGCAACCGAAGTGAGACCAACCTTTCCTGCAATTGTTGGCAGCCATGTGCTGTTACTCATGTCGGCATACTCCATGGTGGAATATGGCATTCCCTTGACAATGGTGGTGGACATGTTGGCAACATTCTGTAAAAAGAAACAAGGTCATGAGACATTGATGCAATCGTGACTTGATCGTGCAATGCCGATCTGGTCGTTACTTGGTACGTACCCATTCCATGGTCAATCCAAGATCGGTGGTCTCAAGAACATGGTATTGATGCGACAAAGCATTCAAGTCCTGGGTTGAGAGAGGGTTCAATTTGGTGTCTGGAGCAGCTCCCAAGGTAAGACCAAACAGTTCGTTGAATTCCATTTGCATGACGGTGCTGGAGCCCATGACATGGGGAGAATGTACACGAATTCCGGGGATAGACCCGATAGTATCGACAAGATACGGCATGGGGTAAGCACGATGCAAGTTAGAAGGCTCACCACGAACCATGAGAAGGTTTTGATACCAGGCGTTGGTGGGGAGTGCCTGTTGGTCGTCGTCCACATCAAGGTGACGTTGGACGAAGACGTCTGGTGGTGGAGCTGTCTGGTGGGGTCTTTCAAAGGAGGCAATTCCTAGATCGTGAACTGGATGAAACAATGAAAAAGGCTTTTTACCATGAAGTGGAAGCTGGTCGTCAATAACTTGCGTCCTATGCGATGTGTGAGAATCTTCCAATGGGTTCAAACCAATGAAGGACACAAAGAGCACACAAATTGCACAGCCAATGAGCAAAAGAAAAACAGCTGCTTGAGGAGTGAAGTACAAATGGTGTTTGGACTTGGTGGGTTCCTTGTAGGCTTGCAATTGGGATTCCATCGATTCGTGCAAATCCTTGTAGGATGATGTCATGGGCAATGTGATCCTGTTAGAATAGTTGCATGGTTGGACATTCTCCTCGGAGCTCTGGTTACTCGACAGTAGTCTTGATGTTTCCGTCACCATGGTGCTTGTATTCGAATTGACGATGTTGGTGTTTTAGAAAATCGGAACGGATTCAGGGTTTCGTTTTTGTGAGAGACTCGATGGTGTTTTTACGTGGTGGGATCGGAGGTTTGTTGGGCCCACATTTTGACACTTGCAACTTCTGTTGCATTCTCGTGTAGCTATGTTTGACACCACTGCCATCAAGCCCTTCCCAAACCACTCATTTAAATGCAGTTTTGCATGAATAGTATGGTCGACGCTTCCTTTTTATATGCTTAGAACTCAACCATTGGTCTAGCCATGTCGCTGGCGCTTTCGCCACGACACTGACACCAAAGTTGGCCCGTCTACATTTACGCAAACTCCGAAGGGAGAATCGGCATCACGTGCAAGATGCTACACACCACACAACACATCGGACGTCCGAGGCGAATGTTGGACTAGGTAGCCGTTAACCCAGAGTCCAATGAGTCCATTGGAATCTATTCTCAACCACCACCACAGCAAGAACCTGGAGGAACCTTCGAACATCTAGTGAGAAAACAAGCAACCATTCTAGACAGCATGAGTCAACCAGAGGAAGATCCCTTTCAATGTTTCGACGACGACGACAATAGTTCTCAAGGGGAAACTGAAGACAAGTCCGAAATGAAGGAAGAACGCGATCCCAACAATGGTTTCTTTGCCTTTCATTCGGGGACCGAACGAGCCATGCTGCGATATGTTCAAGATGCTCTAGCCATGAATCCTCCCTTGGCGGATGGTAGCAACCGAGCAGAACTAGTACTGAACTATATTGATGAATTTTGTCGAAACAAACATTGGATGATGAATTTGGGAGATCGCAAGGGAGATATTGTGAAAGAGTTTATGGAATCTTGCAGCCAAACCAAGGGCAACTTGCAAGAACCTTTGATTATTGTGGAACTAGGAACCTACTGTGGATATTCTGGAGTCTTGTTTGCCAAGATTCTCAAAGAAATGGGCCAGGCTTTTCAACTGTATACAGTGGAAGTGGTAGAAAACCATGCCAAGGTGGCTCGCCAGATCTTTGCAGCGGCAGGTGTCAGTGATGTCGTCCACAGTATCGTCTTGGATACGTATCGAACCACGTTGGAAGCCACTTTGAAAGAGAATAAAATTTCTCAAATTGATCTTCTGTTTATTGATCATGATAAGCGTCTGTACCTCAAAGACCTCCAACAGTTGGAACAAAGCGGACTGCTGCAAAAAGGTTGTCACGTCGCTGCCGACAATGTGGTTATGTGCGGCATCGACAACTACTGTAGGTACATGAAGAAACTAGCCCAAAACGGAGTGGTCACCACCCGATTGGTGGAATCCTGGTTGGAATACTACGATCCCGAAAAAGAGACAGACAAGTCACGATTGTCGGAAATGAGAGATGGAGTTGGTACGTTCGTTGCTTGCTTGTTTGCTTCGTTGTTCTGTTTCTATGTTGGATGTGTCCATAGTGTGGTTTCTCTCACAACCTGTGTCTCTCTTGTTTTGTCAGAATTATCCGTCTACCTTGAAACACCTTCCGTGAAAATGTAAATTGTACAAATAATAGTCTTATAAACTCTTAACAATGATACTGCGTTGGTCCAACGACAGAATGCTGCAGGTCCTACTCCAGTATCGGAATCTACCTACCTAGGTAGTATCTCTACCGGTAGAATACTACTAGTATTCAGTACCTGCCGATACATTCGTTTTCCTACGACTACGTGGCTGCTTCTTTTATTGGGGGGACCCAGTGAAGGTCTTTGGTACTCTTCGTAGGAGATGAGGGAATGGTGTACCAGGAAGGGCGAAGGAGACGACGTTTCCACTTGGTCTCTTTGTCGTTGCTGTATATCAGATATCAGCGAAGCGATGCTTGTAGCTACTAGACCCACCATAGGAATCACCAGGGAATTATCGTGCCAACACGACAATGTCGGTGGAGTTCCGAGTCTTCTTTTGGGCTTGCTAAACCCACCGAAGTATGGAATTATCTAGAAATCACGACAAGGATGATGGAGAAAGTCAGTACTAGGCCCAGAAGAACAATAGAATTATCATGTAAACACGACAGTGAAGGTAGTGAAGGCAGTGCTTCCGAGTCTCTGTGAACTATGTTCCGAGTGTGATTCATTTGCAGCTCGCTCTTCCAACATCCAACATTCAACATTCAACCGTATGGTGCTGCATTGGAAGGGGTGGTGCCAATGGTCGGTCACAGTTTGGTTTTCTGGCCCCCAAATTAACCTTTTCCCCAGTGTGGTCTCCCGAAGAGGGACGGCCAGGCGACTAGCGGTTCCCATGACCCAAGTCTCAGCAAGACTCCCAACGACACAGAAATTGAGTCGAATATATGAAGAAAGTGTGGTCCGACCTTGGGACGAGGTCGCCCGGCTCACTGAACGGAGGGAAGGAAGCAATAAAATTAAGTGCAATGAAGATGTGAATATAGACTCCAATGTGCGCAGATTGGTGTTTTGAACCACTTGGCACCTAATTAGCCAAATTTTGGTTGTACGATTGTCCATCCAAGAGAGGGCCTCGTTGGAGGTGCGAAAGCACGGCCCTCGCTAAGAAAACATTCTTGGGGAATTATTGTTGTGATGGTTGGTTGGGCTCTTTTGGTCTGCAACAACAACAATAACAGCAACAACAAACAACAACAAGCAAACACTTGAGTATTATTAGAGTGGTAGGAAATCAACATGGAAGTCACAAAGGAACCAGTGTTGTTGTCGTCGTCGTCGTCGTCCCCATCCCAATCACCCACCGGGTTGATGGCATTTTTTTACGATCACTTGCATTTTCTAGTTCACATGGGAGGCAACACCGGCACGGACGACGAGGCGGAGGAACTCAACAGTTCCACCTTTCAAGGGTCAGACTGTTTCACAATCGACTGTTACGGTCATGGTTGTGGAAACACTGCCACTCTCCGCAACACCGAAGATGAAGATGGTGGCACGGAGGAAGATCGTGAATGTGATTCCCAAGGGGAATTGAGCAGTCAAGGCCGCATCACTCCTCCTATCCAGGTGTCCTACAGTCCTTACCCCTCAGCCTCCAAGCGACAGCGACAATGGTTCCCATTCAACCGAAACAGTGGAAAGTCCATGCGTCGTACACAACACAAAGTGGCGGTCTTGTGTCTTCTCTTCGTGTTTGTCTTGATTCCAACCATTGTGGTTCCTCGTCGAAAGCGGGCTGCCCGAAACAGTATCAGTGGAGCGAACTCTGCACTCAAGGATGACGCTTACGATGATGATGTTGAAGAGACATTGATGGATGATGAGGGAGGCTTTCGCTATGATGACGATGATGATACCACTTATTTCTTTCCCGATGATGATTCCTATGACGATGATGGAACGGGTAGTGGAGCTGTGGACAATCCAGATGATCATGACACACCGGTCGATTACAATCTCCGTGACTTGACCCTTCAATCCTTTGGTCCCTATTCTTCTCAAGATCCTGTGGATGATGTGGGACTAGCCAACTTTGATCGATCTACCCAGACATCTCCTTCGTCTCGCCTTTCTGCCTTGTCTCAGCAAGCTGCGGTTCCCACCAATGCTTGGTACCAGAATCTATTGCTCCTTTTGGACTCGGAGACCCCGACGGACAACCATCGCGTCTATACTATGCCCTACATGGTGGATGTCAATGGACCTATTCCTGGACTCCGGGTTCACTCCAGTTCCATTACTTCCTCCAGTGCACAAGTCATTGTTTCGGTCAACGATCCCTATGCCGTCACTTTGGGAGCCACGGGAGATGGTACCACCGATGTTCCCACCGACTGGGGGTACACGGTTCCTACCGCCAACGATTTGGGGATTACGCTCGAGTGGGTACGTGCTGCCTCTACAATTGCATGCATCGAACTTTCAATGTTGGGTGAGTGGGTATCTCTTACCTTTCTTGTCTTGTTCTTTTTGTATACAGAACTATGCCGCCATGACCTCTTCGTTGGTCCGCGGCATGCCCTTTGCTACCATGACCTATCCAAACTTTTTGAGTGGAGATACCATTCGTCCTACTGTCTACTCACAAACTGGACTTTTCTCGACTCCCTTGGTGGATGAGACCATCTCCCAAGAGTGTGGTACCGCTTTTACCGTGTCCAAGAACTTGGAGTTGACCTTTACCAATGGATTGACCTGGTTGGTCTTCTTTTCCCAACCTGTATCGGTTCACTGTACCACCTCGGCGTCTGGGCCCTTTCAACTTCAAGTCTTGGAATTGACCAACGAAGTCCCCCTCGTGGTGCGATTGGCCATGGTCCTTCCTTCCAGTGATGACAATGTCTTTGAAGAATACACTGACAACTACAAGGCCTTGTTGCGAGAAGCTGCCAATGTGTACCCTGGTCAAGATACTCTTGTACAGTATGCTATGAATGGAGACGAGGCTGCTCTCATCATGGACTGGGACGCTCAAACCATGGATGGCTCCTCCGACGTCAGCGGTATGATCATGTATGCCATGCCGCATCATCAAGATCGCATGACCATCATGGAAGACTACTGTACTCCTGTATTGTTGGGTTCCGTCTGTTTGGTGCAAGGAAGCAATTGGACGGTGCATGAGGATCTTCCCTCCATTTCATTCCATGCACCTCGTTTGCCCAACGCCACTCTCTTTCCCGATATAATTGAAGCTGTGGTTGATGACTTGTCCTACCAGATTGCGGACAACTTCCAGCGTGGTGCTGGAGATACCTACTTTAGTGGAAAGCAATTGGCTCGACTCTCTCGCATCATTGTCATTGCTCAAGAAGTGTTGGATCTCTGCTCCTCTCGTCGTCGTCGTGCCGGTCTACGAAATTTGGTGTCCGACAAGTACGCAACAACTTGTAACTCGGTCACATTGCCAACCCAAGAGGCAATTGATGCTGCCATGGCCCACTTGCAAGACGCCGTGGAAGTTTGGATCAATGGAGAGGCGCAAGCACCCTTCGTGTACGATCCAGCTTGGGGAGGTGTTGTCAACTGTGGATGTACCTATTCCAATGGAAACTGTATCAATGCGTATCCCAACTGTCCTGGACTGACCGATGCTGGCTTGAACTATGGGTTTGGTTTTTACAATGATCACCACTTCCATTTGGGATATCATATTCATGCTGCCGCTGTGTTGGCCAAGTACAACCCCACTTGGGGATTGGAGAACTATGACAAGGTTCTTTTGTTTGTTCGGGATATTGCCAATCCTTCTTTGGAGGATACATCCTTCCCATTGACACGGAACAAGGATTGGTATCATGGAAGTTCTTGGGCCAGTGGTATCACCCAACCACCAGCACTCACTGGAATGAACCAGGAGTCTACCAGTGAGGCGATTGCTGGATACGAAGCTGTTGCACTGTATGGAAAAGTGATGCGGGAAATCTTCCAAGATGAGGGAGATTCGGAGCGCCAGGAGGTGTGCAACAACATTTACAAGATGGGACGTTTGTTGACTGCCACGGAGCTTCGGTCTACCAAACGATACTGGCAAGTGACCGAGAGCAAGAAATTGTTCGACTCCGTCTACGAGCCCAGTGTGGTTGGTATTCTCTGGTCTTCCAAGGCATGGTTCGGTACATGGTTTGGAACATTGCCTTACTTCATGTATGGAATTCAAATGATTCCACTCACTGCCATTGCTGAGGAACGAGACGACCCCGAGTGGATTGAACAAATGTTTGAACACTATTCCGAATCGTGCGATGAGGCTTGTGTGACAGAGGGATGGTCGGTACAGCTGATGGCTGGTCTTGCCACATTGGGACAACAGGGACAGGCAGCCGAGTATGCCAAGGGTTTGACCAATGCCGTTTTCGACACTGCTGGTGGTAACGGTCATTCCAAGTCCAACACTCTCTGGTACATTGCTACACGACCAGGTGTTTCGGAACCATACACTCTCACTGATACATACGAATGGCAAGAGGGCCCTTTTGTTGTGACTTGTTTCCAGCCCGATACTTGTACGGACGATGCTCTCGAGGCCATGGCTGGGCAATACCCATGTGGGGAACGCATTTCATACCTATACAACAATGGAATGACGGAATATGACGCCTGCTACCAAGTAGCGGTCACCGAATACCCTTCGGAGTGTTCACCATGCGATCCAACAGGGGCTGGGTCGAGTACCACTGGATCGGGGGGCGACGACGAAGTCGACGAGGATGATACCGTATCCAACGGAGACGATTCTACAACATCCGACGGGACTTCGGATAGCAGCTATAGGTGCAACACTTCGACATGTACCGACGCTGTTCTTTCTTCACTGGCTGATTCACTACCATGTGGTGACAGAATCGATTGGTTGATTTCAGACCGCGGAATGTCTGAAGTTCAGGCTTGTACTGTGGTTGCTGCTCAAGAATTCCCCGTTGTTTGCGGAGGTTGCAACCCAAACTAGCCTTCTTTCACAAGTTGGTGATCTTAAGAGTGTGATTCTACATTATGTGGGAGCCGCACAAGATTTTACTGTACATAAACTTAATATAATACTATAATACTACCTCGGTAGTATACTCCTAAATGATTCCACCCTGTTTTCTACATTAAGAGTAGCTACTACCTAGGACTGGGCTAACTTCACGAAACAGAATATTCTCTACTACTGTTTCATAGTACTCCTAACCACAAGCATTACCAGTATTGGCTACTAGTAGTACACAAAACTACAAGCTATTGTGTAACGTATCACTATAGCTAGTAGGAACTTGCTATTTTCTCGTCTGCAAACAGCATCAACTTCATCAGTAGTACTGCTAACGTTGGTAGTAGTGTACTAGTACTACCTAGTAGAAGATAGATGTTGTTGTTGTTGTTGTTCAAAATGTTCATCTCACGAACAAATTTGTGGTGACCGGGCGCTGTAACACTGGACTTTCGCTTCCATGTGTTGAAATATTTCGTCCTAATATTTCACGCCTACTTCGTCAAAATAGTCATTCCGTGGAGTCAGGAGTTGTCAACTGAAATATAAAATATTCATGTATGTTGAAAAATACGTAGCACTCGGCGCACTATACAAGACTAGAGCCTCACAAAATGGAGTTGTTATGAAGAAATGCAAACGCCCATCACATTTTGCCTTGGAACTCTATCGTTGTCCGAACAAAGTCGGCTTCATTCGGGCTAGAGACACCAAGTCTTGGAACTGACAGTAGTAGGGTGCGCCATCTTTTGGCAACAATAAGACTGTCGGCATCCAACGCAGACCTGGGATCGAAAACGTATTGTTGTTATAGATCCTTGAGTCAGGTTTGCCCATTGCCATCATCAAGTTTGTGTTTCAAACTGAGAGGAACAATCATCTTAATCTCAGTTTTTCCATTCCATATCATTCCAATTGTCATAAAACTTTCTTTTGAAACTCAAACTTCAGAATGGTACTTGGAAATGCCCTCTGTGCACTCAACCTAGCCTCCACGGTTATGGCCAACGGAGTGTGTTGCTTCTATGAAATGCAACGCGAGGAAGAAAGAATGCGAGAACAACAACAGTCTATTAGACAAGCAGTACACTCTGAGTGGGAGCGACAACGCTTTCTTGAAATGATGGAACGTCAACGTGAAAAAGAACTAGAAGCGAAAGTTTTGCAGTCACAGAGAAGGCGGAATGTCATGCAATCAAAGCATGAGTCAGACAGGAGTAGTTCCAGAGACAAAGGGTCCATGTCACCAAGATCCAGTCCGCCTAGGAGCCCTGTTGATTCTATCAGCTCGGGATTCTCTCATTCGACACAACGTCGTCAACCAAGGGAACGGACAATGTCATCTGAGAGCGTCATTAGTGGAAAGAGCCACTCTCGATTTGTAATCAATACGTCTGCAGGGTCAAATCAGCATCTTCCAGAACGACAACTATCGTCGCTCATGGATGATTTGGACGATGAAATGGAGGACATTGTCATCGAATAGGGATGTACGTGCGAGTTAAAACGTCGACTTGTACTGTATAATCCTCGATGTAGTCTATTTCTGCTAGGGTGTCGTCGACAAACCCTTTGTTGCAATAGTGGACATACAGCTTTAAAAGAAAGGATGCATTTTTCTCATTTTGACAACACAATCATGCACATGTTTAGTAGGTGACTTTCATGTACAATCTATTCATAAATATCTTATGCACTAGGCCTTGGAGGCATCGGTAGGGGAAACTTCTCTTCTGAGATGTGACGAAGGCCCTGGGGACGAACTTGCTTCGAAAACAAGGTCGTACTTTCATCACCTTCTGAAATAGGGCTTCTGGAGGAGCGTCCTCTGGTAGAATTTCTCGATCGTGGCTGAATGGAAATATCGTACGTTTGTGGCTGAGGTGCCCAAATTGAACTAAACTGGCGACGTGACCATTGGGAATCGGCGACAGGGGAAACATCACCAACATCCAATGGGTGTGCTTGCTGTCGGTACAACGAGAACACGTCCACCCCTTCTGTTTTGAAGAAGTGATGTTGCGCAACACGGTTCATACTTGGCCGTTCCAGTGGCATACGGCAGAGCAAAGAAAGGACTAGGTTTCGGGCATTTTGTTTCACATTGGCGCCGTGAGAGTTGTCAAATAGTTGTGTTTCAATGCTCCTTGGCTCACTGCTGTCAAAGGACACAATGCGGTGGCGAGTTGAAGTTTCATCGGCTTCTATGATTGGAGGCCTTCCAGTCAAACACTGATAAAGGACACAGCCAAGTGCCCAAGAATCTGCTGCAATCGTCGGAATGTTGCCCATGACCACCTCAGGTGGTAGATAGGCCGTGGTACCTTCGACTCGATCATCCTCGTGAACATCAACATCTTCGAACTCTTCATCTCCAGTAGAATCAGTCTCGGTCTCGCCAATGGTGCTCACATTCCCCTGCTGTTTCCAGTCACCACTTCGAAGATCCCGCAACAAGTTCTTGGCCGCTGCGGACAATAAATCCTTGGCACTTTCTGTCACGGGACGACATCCTCCAAAATCTGTCAACTTCACGTGCCCTGTTTCCGAAATGACAATATTTTCTGGCTTGAGATCCCCGTACACAAAACCGAGCTCATGGATACTTGCCAAAGCAGCAACAACTTCACCAATGACAAAACGTGTCGAATCGTGATCCAACGATCCACTCTTGTGGATTAGTGAATGCAAATCTCCCTTGCTGGCATATTCCAATACCAAATAGACACCTTCACGGAAACGGAAGGAGGAAACAAGTCGGGCAATACCCGGATGGGAAATAACTCGCAGTACTGCAACTTCTCGCTGAACCGAAGCCTCATAGCCCATTTCCTTAATCTTTTCTGTGGAAATAACCTTGACAGCATATTCATCCCAGTGGGACCGTGTCTTGGAGCGATCAATGAGACGGGCATATCGCACCGAACCAAACGCTCCTGTGCCCAAATCGTGTCCAAAGACGAGGTCATGGAATTTGAGATTTGGGAGTAGTGTTGGTGTTTCAGCCATTTGAGCTTGGGACCAATTCGACGCCCCTGTATCTTCTGCGGCAGGCTTGATTTTCTCCATGTACTGAGAAACTTGATGTCTTCCTGAACCACTTTGTGAGGAACTTGAAGTTTCGTTCTCTTCTACTATGCTAGGTGGTGCATGGTTTGTTGGTGGCAAAGAGGGTTTCTTCTTGGCAGCCCAAGGGGCCACACCGGTGACGCCAAGCGGAGGATTGTTTCGTTTGGAACGGGCAGATCCAGTGGTTGTAGGTGGGGTCATACTCCAAGGTGCCACACCTGTCACAGTTAGGGGTGGAGCCGCTCCTCCTCCTGTGTTGGCACTTGGGTGACCCGTCATCCCGGGCCGAGCTGTGCGAGGCATTCCAGGGCGTGCCCCCGTAGGGGGCGCCTTCCAATCTCCCATGGCTGCTTTGAGTGAAAAATCTTTGGGGCCCTGTGGTTGGGATGTTCCCGCCTCCTGCAATGCTGTCCCTGCAGATGGTGGCTTACTAGCGGTTGGTTTGGAATGTTCCGTTGGTGGTGAGCCAAGTCCACCCGAAAAACACTTGTCGGCGGCTTGCCAAAATCGTTCTTCATCGTATTCTTGAAAGGTATGGAGGACACGATAGGTCATCTTTCGCACGGTAGGATTCCAAGACGGTTCCGCCTTGACCAAAAATGGTAACAATAGGTTCAATGCGTAGGAAAAGTTGGCATAGACGAGAGCACAAAAGTTGGTGGTTTTGACAAAGGACAATGCACGTTCGGCCAATTGGGAATGATCCGAGGCCATACAGGATCCTACCGATTGTAGGAGTTTGGGAAGCACTGGACCCAACACGGCAGGATTGGTCTTGGGATCCGGCAGCAGTCCCAAGTAGGTATCGATTTCATGCAACAAAAGGATCAATTTGGGAGTATTCCCACTCTTGTCCCAAATATCTGGCTCGAGCAATGCCGAAATCACTTTTGGGATCCATTCTGGTTGCTTTTGTAGCAAAATCGCGATACACTGCACCAGAGGTTCATGGTACAGTTGCAACAAACTGGTTTGATCTCTCCACAAGACCATGGCACTTGGTTCATGCAATGGAATCAGATGCGTCATGAGTAAATGTTCATGGGATCGTTGCAGGGGCACGGTGGTTCCTTGTACAATCCGATGCAAGAGCGCCAGGGTAATAGGAATGGCACTGGAGGATGTATTTTCAAGTTTGAGACCACCACTGGCGGCCTTGCCGGACCGCGCCAAAAACTGGGTCCACAACGCTCCCAAATGCATCCGCGTTTGCCGTCGCATATCCGTGGTACCTCCTTGATACCAATCACCAACAATGAATTCGAGAGAATCGATATGATCTTGCCATTCTTGATTGAGTTTGGCCGTGACCTGTTCGGCTTGTTGGAATTGTTGGAGGCGGGATTGTGCTGTGGAAGAGGAAGTGTTTTGTTGACTTCCTTTGCGAAGGGATTGTGTGTAGGCATACATTTGCGAATGCAAAAAGGGAAGTTGTTCGAGATGATGGTAAAGGGCCTGTAGCAATGGAAAGACGGGATGTTGAGTAGACCCGAGCGTTTCCGAGGGAGTGGCAACAGACAGGAGAATGGCCGAAAGAGAGGATGTTTCTTGCTCCTCCATGTCTACATCGCCGTCGTCGTTGTCGTTGTTGGAAATGGGCCGACCGGTAACATTGAGTTCCATCCAATAACGCATCAATCGCGTAAGGCGAATCGATTCCATGGCTGTATACAAACTAACTTGAGAAATCTCCTGTCGCATCAAAGGATTGACTTGGACGACTTCCGGGGAATCAATGGTATTGGCTGGTTTCCAAATTTGTATCAAGAGATGATGAAGAGACGTATAAAAAGAATCTGGAAAGGGAGCCATGAATTCCATGCCTTCTGTTTCCCAAACATTGTTGGAAAGGTTGTTGCTGTTGTTGTTGCTGTTGCTGTTGTTGGAAACACTGGCTTCGGGAAGTCCCACCCAAGCTTCGAGCATGGACAGTAGATCTGGTTCGGCAGCAGGAACTTCCAGGCCTCCTTGAGAAAGAATTTCTGCTATTCGTTGGGAAACAGACATGCTGTGACTTTCGTCGTTGTCATTTGTATCTGCTTCGCTCTCGTTGGTAGAATTCATGTTGGTCTTCTTGGTCTTGTGGTTGAAGTAATGGTGGGTGGCTTCAATCGTTCTTGTTTTGCTTTTATGAGAACCTCGGCACGTTTGTGTCAAGCCTGTCGACTTGTCGAACATGTCGAGGTTCTCCGAAGAACTACCGGTAGTTTAGCGTCCAAGATGGCAAGGAGAAAAGGGATTCCACGTGTAAGAGAACCAGAAAATCTCCGGCACCCTAGCCAGTGACTTCCGGCAGTCGACTCGCAACTCCACAAGTTGCCTGCAGGTTTCGATTGGATTCATTCTATTCTTCCCAGTTCTCACTGCCAGTACGACGAGTACCTGTGCTTTCTCTCTTGTCTCCAAGAAAAAAAGCCTCTACTTGCATATTCAAAGAATGACACAGACAAGTACATTTTTGCTACCAGTGCTGCTGCTAAGCAGCGTTGGGAGTTGCGTGCATGGTTTCCTAGGAGGCATTCTCTTGTCTCCGACCTGGGGCATGTCATCGTCGTCATCGTCATCATCGTCATCGAGCAGTCTTTTGCAAATGTCCGACCTTCCCTATGGCATGACTCCTGAACTCAAAGAACTGGCAGATGGGTTTTCGTTGGTCCCTGATCATCAAACCAAGTACAAGCAACTGCTCTTTATGGCTGACACCACAGCGGAAGTGCAGTCGTTGCCTGCTTCTTCCAGAACCGAGAAGAACAAAGTGCCTGGTTGCATGTCTACAGTCTATGTCGACGGGAAAGCGGAATACGATGAGGATATCAAGGATTATGTCATTCATTTCATGGGAGATTCCGATAGTACCTTGACCAAGGGGTTGGTGGCCTTGCTCATGAGGTACGTCTGGTGTATCTGTGGTGCCTCTTGTGGGTTTTGGGTTACAAGGTGTCGTTGTCATTACACCGAACCTACCATGTTCTATGTATTGTGTGATGTTGGCTCATTTTTGTTTGTTTCTGTTGCTATTGCTACGTCGTTGTTTTTGTGTTTCCGCCACACATGATCCATTTCACATATTCATCATTGTCAACAACAGCTGCTTGTCTGGCCACACGGCCGAAGAAATCCGACAGGTCGACCCTGCCTTTATCAAACTCACCGGCCTCGACCAATCCCTGACTCCTGGCCGCAACAATGGCTTTCTCAACATGCTCACCAAAATTAAACAATGTGCTACCGAACTCGACGACCAAGCCCGGGCCCAGGCTACTCCCGAACAAGTAGAAGAGAAGAAAGCACAGATCCGTTCGGTCCAAGGCCCCAAACACAAGGCTATTCTAGAAAAATTGCAAAAACTCGAAAAGGTTTCCAAGTTGGAACTCTATGATACGACGGCCGAGAATTTGGACAATCCCGCCGCGGCCAAGGGAGAATCTCATTTTGAACTCTATGTTGTGGCCGAGGATTTTGAAGAACTTCATATTATTAAGCGTCATCAGTTGATCTTTGAAATGATTGGAACCAAGCTGATGGATCAAATCTACCGACTGGACATTATGCCGTTGACCGAAGAAGAGGAACGGTTGGGACTTCCTCCAGGGGACTTTGAAGACGAAGAGGCGGATTAATCATACTGTAGTACCTCTACCGGTAGGTAGGATACGATAGCTGGTGACACACGTAGTAAAGAAGCTTTTTTGGTTCATCCCCCTAGGTACCGGTAGGTAGCTTTCCGACTGGTAAGTACCGGTGGTACAGCGGTGGTAACACCGGGTTCTTGTGACCCTCCACCTGTGGTGATGGCGGCGGTAGAAGAAGGATTCGGCCTAATTTGATTGGACGGAAGAATGTGCCATGACTACTGTACTTACAGCAGAATGTCATAGCGTGTCGCAGCTCGTAGGGCAACCGCGCAGATCGCACGTACCGCCAACAACCAACGCCTGTCAGCCACCAGCCAGAATCGCCGTACCAGTAGTAAAATTGCGTATCGTACTACTAGTAGAGTGGAGCTAGACTACCGGTACCTACCTAGGTAGTTTTTGTGGTGGTGGCGGTGTGGTTGGTGACTTGCTTGGTGACCAAAGAAAAAAAAGGGTGCCTGTTGTGTCGTCCAGCCTGCACCAGGACGACGACGATACCAACAACAACAGCAGTCTTTTCCTGGTACTGTACATTGCAGTACAGCACAGCACAGTACAGCACAGTACAGCACAGTACAGTACAGCACAGTACTCGTAATTGAGGACAAGAATGGCAACCATGGACGTGGAACAACTCCATGTTGTCCTGCAACAATCGTTCAGTCCAGATGCTAGTCTCCGAGACCCCGCGGAAGAGACCATTCGGAATTTGAAGCATATCCCTGGTTCTACTTCTCTCTTGTTGCAAGTGGCGGCAGAGAGACAGGTACGTTTCTTTACATGTTGTTGGGTGCTCTTGATACAGTGGATTATGTTGTGTGTGCTGTTGCTAGTGTACATGGTTTGGTAGTACCATACATGTACATTGCATCCACTGTTTCTGCATCTACCGGTAGTTGAATCTTCCGTTTTAATATGTTTTTCTCACCTATTTTCTCCACCTCGATCATCTAGGTTCAATTCGAAGTTCGGCAAGCTGCTGCCATTCAATTGAAAAATGTTTGTCGAGAATGTTGGGCAGAGCGAGTCAACTACGCTGGATACCCCCTGGGTGACTCAGAAGCCAAGAAGCCTCCAATCTTGAGTGATGCCGACAAGGCCAAAATCCGTCCCGGTCTTGTCGGTACTTTGCTAGAAGAGCCAGAAAAGAGTTTGCGAGATTTGCTAGCCGAGACCTTGCAGACCATTGTGATTCATGACTTTCCCCAAAACTGGCCAGACCTCGTTCCTACCCTCCTCAATACTATCCAACAAGGGGCCAACGATCCTTCCCAAGGCCTACGAGTCCATAATGCCTTGTTGGCACTTCGCAAAGTTTGCAAACGATACGAGTACAAGAGTAAGGAACAACGAGGGCCTCTCAATGAGATTGTGGCCCAAGCCTTCCCACTCCTCTTGCCCCTGGCACAGCGCTTGTCCATCCCGGAGGAGCACTCCTTGGAGGCTGCCATGATGCTCAAACAAATCTTGAAGATTTTCTGGTCATCTACCCAATTCTACCTTCCAGGAGGAGATGGGAAGGATCCTTCACCCGCCTTGGCCAACCCCGAGTCGATGCAGCCCTGGTTGGATCTTCTCCCCCGCACCCTCCTCAAACCCCTCCCCGAGGCTAGTACTGGCCAACCTCCCCTCAACCAACCCACAACTGTGGAAGAGCGCAATGCATGGCCTTGGTGGAAAGTCAAGAAGTGGTCCGTTCAAATTATGAGTCGCTTGTTCTCCCGCTACGGAATCCCAAGTTATGCCGAAGATGATGCCAAGGTCTTTGCCCAATATTTCTCCCAAAACGTTGCTCCTCAATTCCTTGGTCCCGTCTGTGAGACCCTCAACCTCCGTCCCAGTGGGCAATTCTGCACTGATCGTGTGGTGCATTTGTGTTTGAACTATGTCGATCTCGCCGTAGAGCTTTCTTCGACTTACAAACTCCTCAAACCCCATTTGGACTTTTTGTTGTACCAAGTCTGTTTCCCTACCATGTGCTTGACACAAGAGGATATTGATACCTTTGAGAATGACCCTCATGAGTTTGTCCAACGCCAGAACAGTCCCCTCGCCGACTTTTATGATCCCCGCATGTCGGCGATTACCCTTGTGACAGACTTGGTCAAGCACCGAGGACAAGATGTCACCCAGAATTTGCTTGGCCGAATGACCGAGATTCTCCACCGCTACAATTCGGCTCCCCCCGAGTCCAAGAATCATATTGAAAAGGATGGAGCGCTCCTCACCTTTGGATCCTTGGCCAAATTCTTGTTGGGAAATCAAAAGTATGGCAAAGAAATTGAGGGTCTGCTTGTGACTTCTGTCTTTCCCGATTTCAATTCTCCTGTGGCCTTTCTTCGTTACCGTGCTTGCTGGATGGTCCAACAATATTCGACAGTGGAATGGTCCGACGATGGAAGCAACTTGCGCAATTTGCTTCAGCTTACTTTGCAACGTTTGAGTGACCCTGCTTTGCCTGTCCAAATTGAGGCCAGCAAGTCTTTGCGATTCCTCATTGAGGCGGAGGGTGCCGAGGACACTCTCCTTCCTGTCCTCCCTCAGTTGTTGACCGAGTATTTCAGGATCATGAACGAGATTGGAAATGATGAAGTTGTCAGTGCTCTTCAGGTTCTCTTGGATAAGTTCGGCGATCACATTGGGCCCCATGCTCTCCAGCTTGTGACCCAGTTGAGCAACGCTTTCAATCAATATTGCAGCGCCGGCGAAGATGAAGACGATGATGATGCCGCAATGGCCGCCGCTCAATGTCTAGAATGTATTGCCACTGTTCTCAAGGGAGTCTGTGATCAGCAGACCATTTTGAAGAGCTTTGAACCTCTTCTTATTCCTCTTGTACTCAAGATTATGGGAAATGATGGCGAATACATTGAATACCTCGAGTGTGCCCTCGATATTTTGACGTTCTTGACGTACTTCCCTGAACAGTTGTCTCCCGATTTGTGGCAAGCCTTCCCCCTCATCTATGTTGCCTTTGACCAATGGGCATATGACTATTTGAACATGATGGTCCCCTGTCTCCAAAGTTACATCCAAAAGGCACCCGATGTGTTCCTGACCGGAAAAGCTCAACTTGCCGAAGGATTGATCCCCTACATTGATCTCATTGTCAGTATGGTCGCCAAAACGGTTACCAACGATCGCGCTTCCGAGACGGAATGCCGCTACGCTTTGTCGCTTTTCATGAGTTTGCTCCACAATTGTCCTGGCAAAATTGACATGTACATCCCGATTATCAATGAAATTTCTCTCGGAAAGCTTGGCCAACAGGTGAACTCGGAGGTTGCTCTCACGCGCATCTCTATTTACCAGATTATTGGTTCTGCCATGTACTACAACCCTCAATTGGAACTTGTGGAGCTGGAAAAGCGTGGAGTAACACAGCAAGTGTTGGCCAAGTGGGCCAAGGATGCCGAGACAATGGATAGGTGGCTCCCACGGAAGATGACTGTTCTTGGATTGTCATCTATTTTGAAGATTCCTGTTGCTTCGTTGCCTCCTTCTATTCAACAGGCTATTCCTCAGCTCATTGATACTGTTGTGCGCATGACCATTGCTTTGAAGACTGAGTCTGAGAGCCGACCAAATGACACCAGCGACGATAACCTTGCTGATGCAGCCGGTGGTGCGGGTCACGTTGCTGACGTTGACCAAGGTTTCGGCGAGGACGAAGATGTTACAAACGAAGTCGATGAATCGTACCGAAAAGCTCTACAGGGAGTTGCCAGTTGGGACGAAGACATGGCCAAGTTCCTGTTGGGCAATGATTGGGATGAAGATCGTGAGGATGTTGACGAAGATTTCACTTCTCCCCTGGATCAAGTCGATGAATTGTTGTTCCTGAATGATACTCTAAAGGCAGCGTTTGCCAGGGAACCTGAGGTACGTTTTCATGGACGTTTTGCAATGGTCCGGTCTGACCTGCAGACTTACCCTTGTCCTCTTTTTGCAGGCATATCAACAAATACAATCCGCCATGCCACAGGAGTCGGTAGCCAGTGTGCAGACTCTTTTCCAAGCTGCCGACACCCTTCGAGCACAGGTGGCTTCTCAAACTGCGCAACAAACGTCCCAGCAATCCTAAGATGTAAAACCAGAGTTAAAATCCACTCAATATCTTCTGTCGTCTTGAAACCACTACAAGAAGTATGGTGCTCCTTACATCTTTAGGAAATAGGTAATATTTATATTTATAAAATTGGATAACCTCTCAGCGCTTCCGTCATAGTATAGTGGCTAGTATCCCCGCCTGTCACGCGGGAGACCAGGGTTCGATTCCCTGTGACGGAGCTTTTTGCCGCATTCTACGGAAAATCCGAAGTTTAACTTTTTTGTCATCCCTTCCCCTCTCCCACTAAGGGTACCTTATTGTGAGCAATATTTATCTTGCAGTCTCCATGAATTTCTATCTTATATCGATTCTCGAAAATGCATACTACTGGTGATTCTTCTTATTGGGTCATAGCAATATCACCGCGTTGTATATACCATAGGGAAATCGCAACCCCAATCAGGGCAGCTAATGAAACAAAGAAAACGAGAACCCAGAGAGGCATCAATCCCCATACTATCCCTGCTGACAACGGTGAAAGTCTGAAGAGCATAGAAATGTTTCGGCCAATGATCCATGTCGCCCAACATGTAGCAAGAGCATCCAGTAGAAGTACGACTCTTACAAGCTGGTCGAAACGGGAGGTCAATGACATCACACTACCGACGTGCCACTCATCGCGGTTTGTACCACCGCAATCTCTTTGCGAGGAGGATGACGGAGATCGAAGGTCAACGCTGGATAAATTGGATTGATCACTGCTTTTCGATTTGGAAGACGACACCAATGGCTGTAACTCGGTTGATGTTGAATCATTTTGACTCTCTGTTGAGTGGTAGTTTTCAACGTCAGAACCACCAATGACAATGTTTGATGTCATTACATCCCCATGAGTCGGAAAGATTTCAATGGATGCAACGTGTGCAAAACATGAGAACCCAACAAGCAACCAAAGCCATAGCCGATTCAATAGATATGCATGGGAAAAGATGAAAGAGCCCAAAACCACCCAGCAAATGAGAAACTCGTTCACAAACATGAGAAAGAGAATCAGGCCGTCTTTGCAAATATGCTCTTGCACAAGAACGATCATCTCTCGTTGCGTAAAATCGCTCCGTTGATACATACGAACCAGGTTGGGAATAAAATGAAGAACAGTAGCTTGGCTGAGGGCCCCTACCGCTGCAAATAGAATGGTTGTCTTCAACTTGTCACCAAATCGTTGCAGATGAAATGTATGTAGTAGTTGTCCTGAGAACGCCAGGATTAACACAAAAATGAAAGTATGATTGAGGAGATAACTTGCATCTCGACGTGCATGTGGCGAGTCCGAGATGATCCATCGAAGAGGATCTTCGTTGATGCAGACATCCAGAAATCGAGTTGCAGAAAGAACGAACAAACCAAGCGCCAAAATGGTGGCACACAGAGCATACCACCCGCCATGCGAAATGTGCTTCTTGGCTTCAAAAGTAGCGGAACGATAGACAATCTCTGTCTCTTCAATGCGCTGCCGTTCCTTTGGAAGTGTCACGTCGTCCAAATCTTTCGCCTTATCCGCTTCCCGGCGAGCATTGGCCACCAGAGTATCCCTTTCTTCCATCAAGGCTTCAAGTTTCGTGTCCTGTACTATGACTTTCTTGGATTCTGGATTTCCAGCCTCTTCCTCAAGTGCTTCTGCTTCGGACTTTTCCTCATCAGCCTTCTTTTGGAAATCTGGCACCTCCTCTAACACAGTCAGAGACATGTTGGCATGCAACGCAGATCGACGCAAGAGTTCCAAGGCCGTGTCCTTTTCTTTGCGTGCTTGACTAATCAACCCGAGAGCTTCATCCACCTCACGAGCAGCCTGGATGGAGGCTGTACCAGGTTTCTTGGATAGGTCTTTGTTGTCATGATTGCATGCCCAGTGGAACCATCGACAAATTCCAGACTGAGGTGCTTCTTCTTGTGGAGTGGGCGAGGTGCCACCCGCAAGTGCATCTAACTGTGCTTGTGCCTCTTCTAGTTTCGCGGTGCCTTCTGCTTCAAGGGCATCTGCATTCTCAAGATGCTTCTGGGCCTCGCTTTCTTCTTGCATGGCCTTATCTTTGAGTGCTTCGCCTTCTCGAACATGGTTATCCACCTGAATTTGATCTAACGTACTTTGGTACTCCAAGTCGAGGGCCTCCTTGTTTTCAGAAGATACGTTCTTGGCAGTAGCAGCTGCACCAATATCAGCTGTCTCGTGTTTTATTTCGGCGGCTAATATGATCGCCTCGCGTTGTTTCATGTAGGCTTCATGGAGTTGTTGATGATATTCATGATGAAGGATTTCGGAAGAGTGATAGGAGTCCATGAAGGCAAGACCTTCCATTTGCTCTTCTCGTTTATAAGAAGATGCCAGTTGCAACCCGTCCATCATGCGAGTGAACTTGTGATTGACAACAGAATGACAAATCCAGGTCAAGCACGCCAGGATCAACAACAACACAACATGGGTCAATGTGCTGGTGGAATGGGAAAGAAGATGTCAAGAAGATGTCAAAGCAGTGGTTGGAAATTTGTGAGACCTTTGTTGCACAAGGGCTACTCCGAATCAACTTCTCATACTCACCTTATTCGTCTATCTGCCATAGCGTTGAATTGTTAGATCGAAACGTTGGATACAAGAACAAGAACTCTTTTGGTGTTTGATGGTAGTGGACGATTGTTGTGTCGTGATGCTGAGAATGTGTTGTGCAGTACTCCGAGATTCTTGACATGGTTGTGGTTAATCAAGCTAGTCGAACAGCTGTAACAAAATCCTGTTTGAGACTACTATAAGACTATAGATATCAACTACAATGGCACATTCATCCTTCTGTTGCACCTTTCAGCTACGTTAGTAGCAGCATTGCACCATTTATGAACCTATTTCTGGAGTGATGGTAGACCTCCACCAATCAACGGCAAAGCAAACATCAATCCGCATATTTAAACAGAAATAGACCCCACACGATTCCGGCTGACAGGCACTATCCAATAGCTTGGACAAACACTTCAAATCCGGAGGATGCATAATTCTACTAGTGGTCCAGAAGGCAGATATGTTGATCGTCAGGAACTACCAAATGCAGCAACTGATCCAAGACGGGACCATATGCCTGGCTCTTTGATGGTTCCGTCATTCTCAATGTCACCTACCAACTGCCACACAAGTCGACCATCTCCAATCCAATCTCCACCCCTTTCCACGCCAACCAAAAGAAAATCGAAGTGTTTCTATGTTCAGGACACGACCGGAAAACTCTCCTTCCATGAGAGCCTCCTCTGTCGCTTCCGTCATTCTGAACCATTCTTTTTTCATCTTGAGGACGCAATAGGCAAAATCGTGTGTTGTTATCAAGTGGAAAATACCAGGATTGTCGTAGTCTTTTGTCCACATTTCAGGATCTCCATTGGAACAGTACTATTTTGCCGCTCCTACACCCGAACTACGGGCAAACCAGATGTTGCCCCCTGGCGTGCCTTCTTTTTCCTTGCCCGCGTGACACCGACAAAGACAAGTGTAGCAGCAAACAAAACGCCGTAGACCTTGAACATGCTTCCATAGGCAGGTTGTAGACGCTGCTCATGCAGGAGTTCACGTTCTGCCTCACGCTGGCGTTTATCTTGAAGAAGAACCGAGGGATCCTTCTTGTGAAAGCCTTTGGCTTGGAACATACTATGCATTTCCTCTTTAGTTTTGAGGTCATACAATTGGACCGTTTCTTGTTCCGCCCCATCACGATATATCGTGAGAGTAGCCTTTTTGCCTGGGTTGGGTTGGTATACAGATGAGTATGTTTTAACCTAACACCAACTCAATAGCACTCGCAACAAAAGCAATATCTACATACCTGCCTTCCACACAATGGATATCCCCTCGTACTCCTCCGCCTCACCATCCTTCAAGAAGGATTTGAGGACTTTGTGCTTGTTTAACTTTCAGCCAGGACAACTGACAATGACGCCTGTCAATTCAAAAGCTTGTCCGACGTTTGCCAAAAAGGCAGCGCAGACTACAAGCATAAGATACGCAGTAAATCTGGAACGAAACATGATCCAAGACCGTCCGTAACCACTCTTGGTGTCCTACAACCTGGAGCTTTGTGAAACTGGGTCCTCCAATGCTAGAATGCACAATGCACAATGCACAATGCACAAACCACAAACCACAAACTGGGTCTCATGGCCAACTACTTCTAGACTCACTCGAATGAACGATAAGAGAATGATGGATTCCTGTGAGTCGAGTGCCGCTCCAACCAAACGGTCATGACATTTTGCAATCTCCCCCATTGACACCGAAACGAACCTTCCCAAGTGGCTTCAACTACTACAGCACTTCGGAGGAATGTGTACCATGCACGCAAATGTGTCGAACTTCCCCTTGTTTTATCGTTCGACATGCGAAACTGCGTCCAGTGTGGAAGCCAATGGATGCAAGTCCCCGTTTGGCACGATTCTTCCAACTCATGCCAGAAGAGAGTGACAACCTGCAACAGGAATACGATAAAGATGCAGTAATAGTTAGCTGGTTTTCTCTAGTAGTAGGCGGTTTGTTGGATTATTGACAACAGTTCTATGTAGTATTTTTCTCATTCACAAACCTCGATCGGGTGTGGAGAGGTCGGCGCAGGTTCTGAGTTCAGTAGCTGGTTTGGTTGCCGCCGAAAACAGTAGAGTAGGAAGTGTTGCTTTTTAAGAGAGAGCGTGATCTCAAACCTGGTGCCTTCCCTCAAAGTTAGCATGTACAAAGACCCCACAGTATTTGCAAGTTATATCACAGCCAATACCAGTCGCTTTGTGCTCAAGGATTCTTCGATCCCAGGAAAGTTGTGTTCTCGTTTTCTTCTGGACGGGGCCACAGGAGACAAATCCCCATGCATGGATGTGGATGGGAATTGACGCTCTTCCAGCGATGGCTCATCCATGATTATCGTTGCACTGGCATCTTGCCAGAGAGTTGAGAAAACACATGCTCCTCGGCGTGCAAATCTTCTCTTACGTTGAGGTGAATCTGTCATGGTTGCTTTGGTGGAGGAGGGCTAAGCGAAGCTCTGTAGAATTTTTATGTTGTGATCACGATCGTGTGGAGATTGAGCAACGAGTGTTGTTGCTAATGAGAATGGTGGGACGGTTCTGCCGTCGCCACCGTCGCAAACAGATTTATCAACTTATTTAACAGATATGAAAGGCCCTCTTCAGCCGGATACCACCACCTAAAATTAATGTCGTGAGTGGAGAGACTCGTCGTGCGAGCGATTCTCTCCTAAAGAGACACCCGCCGGGAAGAAGGGGGAATGCAAAGAACATTATTTTTTTAAAAATAATGCAGTCGATAGCACACCACCTGTTGTAGAACGGCACTATCCCTTCCTCCGATCGTACTTAGAACACTGACTACGCTGTTTTTCCTGAAAACGAGGGAAGAGGAGGAGAAGAAAGAGATTGTTCCAATGGTGCACATTTGATTCGCCGGTAGTATTGCGCAACCCACAAGAGAACCACGAGTTGCTTTTCGCCGCGGTTAGCCTTACCTAAGGTCGCGCGTTCTCACATTCTCTACCAGAAGTTAGGCTTCCCGAAGGGCAACCATTGAACTACAGCCGATACCTTTATACAAACTTGGGAAGGCGTCTTGAGTTAAAGGATCTTTCGGGTTGTACAATGTTGTCGTTGCAACAACACAATGCTGGACACGGAGTAACTATCTGGGGATAAAACACGACCATCACCAGGATGATGTTGTTATGCCACCAGCACATCTTACCGCAAGATTTGGAGCTACTACTACCCAGACGCCAAAAGTGTCCTTCTTTGTCCAATGCGTCACTCTGCATCACCATAACCCGACACTTCCGGTTGCGTTGGAACCGGTAGAACACGCTCTCTATCCTCTGGTACGTAGTAGAATGGACACTATTCACCATGACATGATGGTTGAAACGTCGTCGATCGTATTAATCATCAAAGGACATACCAGTTGTTAGTTTTCTAGAAGAGTGCTTTTCCCATCCTAAGCGCCAGCTTGGAAATATCAAAACGCCACGGCAACGACGAGGAGGAGGAGAGTTTCCAGAAGAACAACGACAACGAACGACGAAGCTAGCAGAATATCATAGCAGCGTTCTGTTCAGGGGTTCTTCACTTTTGAGCGACATTTCTGTGCTTCTAAGTATTGCCTTCTTGTCCGACAAACGGTTTGTTGGAAACAACAAAGTGATAAAAACCATCTCGTCTAGGTAAAGAAAAACGACCGATCACGTCTTCTCTTAGAGTGGCTCTACACGGAATTGGGACTGGCTGCCACTGTTGTTTTCTAGGTCGTCGATGTTGTCCGAAACACAACCCCTACGACCAGCAATATCACTCAGCATCTGAGCGGTCAATCTTGCCTTTTCTTGAATAGTTCTAATAGTACTCTTATTACTCTTAGCAGAGGCAACAAGCACCAAACCAGTAGTCTTGTTTCACGCTAGAAAGAGCCTTGAATGCTGTTTGATGCCGGTAAAGTGACTTGTTTGTGGTTTGGTGCTGTGACGTTCAGACGTTCAAATGGAGAGGGCCAAACCCAAGCCAAGACTGCCCTTCCCTCTCCCGGATGCTAGCTCTGGAAGAGGGTCGCGTTTCATAGTCGAGTCAATCAAGTCGAGGCTTGTTTGGTTCGATTCCTGGTTGCCACCACCGTCGGCGGCAGATCGAAGATCGAGCCACGTCACACGAAAAGATGTGCGATGTTGTTTCAAGTGTCTTGTTGTTATCGCTGTAGTTGGATTGTACCGCTATTACTATCAGTATTTCTCACTGGCAGTGAGGCCCAGCAAGAAATATGTTCTCTGTGGTTGGCCCCTTCGTATACTGGAACAGAGCACAGACCCAAATATGGAATGTATGCGGGTCACAATTTTTCAAGAGATTCCATTCTTCCCCTACCCGAGTTAGCCATTCCATTGATTGATACGCAGGCTGTCTTCAGCAATGAACGAGAGTTATTTGGAGATCAGAATCAGACCAGAAATTCCATTTTGGACTTTTTGGAGTCGCATCTATGGACAAGTGATCAGGCTGGCACCACATGGGAGGGAATGTTCCCGGCGCCACTTGTTATTCCAGGAATTGGAAGCTTGCCCAAGCGACATACTGGATTAATCAACGTGGATTTCAACAAACCTAGTGTTTACTTTCGCGAAAAGACGAAAGTACCAAAGGCAGGGAAACCCTTCCCGAATCGAGGTGCCAATACCCTCTACCACAATGTCACGCTTCGAGCCATCACAGATATCCCTGCTGGAATGGGTGAGACACTGTTTTGAATCCAACTACGAAATTTGTCACTTTCTTTCCATCTCAACTTGTTCTCAATTCTTTTGTTCTCCGTTTAGAGCTGTTTGCAGATTTTGGTCAGAGTTGGGATGACAAAGGCGACGACAGTGATGATATCTTTCAAGATACCATCCGACGCAATGATTATGTACTTGCTGACAAAGTGTTGCATGCCCTTGTTTCATTGTATGATGACTTCCCGGATCTTCCTCTTGGGTTACAGGACGAGTTATTGGATTTTGTATTGCAGGATGTTCTTGGTACTGCCGTTGGGAAGCGCGCTCGCACGATACGATCCATTCTACCCGACAATCCTCGTAAACTAAAGTCGGTGGTGGAAGCAGGGGGAACCTTTCTCTATCGATATTCCGATATGATTCGATCTAGTGAGTGGCTGTCACGTCATGGATATTGTATGGATACACTGCGTCAAGGTCCTTCCAAGATTCCTCTGGCAGGCCGAGGAGCGTTTCTGACGCGACCGGTTCCAGCTAATGATGTCATAACGGTGACCCCCATGTTACACATTGCCGACAAGGATTTGCTGACCATGTATCCCCTTCGAGAAGCCATTCATCCAGAAACGGGACGAAAAATCGTGGTTTATCAACGACAGAGCCAACCGACCGGACAGCAGCTTCTTTTGAACTATTGCTTTGGTCATCCAGAATCTAGTTTGTTGTTGTTTCCGTTGGCTAGTCAAGTGACCCTGATCAATCATAATGCAGTCACACCCAACGCCATGGTAACTTGGGCTCGCGTCAAAGACAATGGGCTTTCCAATCAACATATGTATCAGGATTACACGGTGGAGCAGCTTTCTCAAGTCACCGACATTGTCATGGTGTTGAAAATCGTGGCCCTCCGTGATTTGTTGCCTGGAGAAGAAGTCACAATTGACTATGGACCAGAATGGAGCTCCGCTTGGAAGGAGTATTTGGAAAATTGGCAGGACCAAGTCACTCGAACACCGCATCCGATTCAAGCCGAAGATGTTCGACAAGAATACAAAATCAAACCATTGGAAACACAAGAAACACTTCTTGTCCAGAGCTACCCTCCCAACGTTGCTCCCGCTTGCTTTCTTCCAACCCGTCCTCGTCCTGACGGTGTCGCCCACCACGACGGCTCTCACCCCATTGTGGAATGGTTCCAAGATCCAACCCAGGAACCGTATCGGGGAGAAGATTTCAAAGTGGTGGATATCTTGGAACGCGTACCTCATGCCGACGATTTCTATCACTACACTGTGTTGGCTCGAGCACCTTTCTCTCCTTCCGGCATACATCGTGTCGTGCACGTTCCTCATGCAGCGTGCACCTTTGTGAACCGCCCGTACACGAGTGATCAACACTTGCCTGGGGCGTTTCGACATGCCATTGGATTTCCCGATACTGCCTTTCCACAAGCGTGGAGAAATCTACGATGATTGTGTATATGCGTTCAACAACTCTCACTTACAGTTAGTACTACCGGTAGTACTAGAGTACACAACAAAAGTATGCTTGACTACTACTACTACTTTTTGGATTTGCCTCCTTTTTGAGCTTGTGTCAAATCTTGTTGGAGTTGTTTGACCTTTTCCAGTGTTTGATCTTGTTTCCTACTTTGATATTGCATGAACCAGAGACAACAGCTGGCAATGACATGAAAGACCAACGCGACAGGCAAGGTTCGTTTGGGACGCGGTGCCTCGGTTTCGTCCAACAAAGATGCAGAGCCACTGGCAAAGACCGAGGTGGCACCGGGAAGGAATTGCAAACAAGACTTGCTGAGCACATCCGCCTCCTCCACTTGTGGGTCCGACTTGGAAGTAAAATAGAGAGTAACAATCATAGGAATCAAAACACAAGAAAGCTGATAGGGGAGAGTAGCAAAATCATTCCGACTGGGAGGCAAGGGAAGTGACAAACACCACGTCAAACAGGCACAACAAAGGACACCCAACATTTCCACCATGGAAGAATTCAACACGAGACGCATGGCTTGCGATCCCGGGATGGGTTCAGACGTTGTTTCCAATCCATTCCAGTGCTAAGAGCAAAATTAGAAAAAAATATGAATAGGTGGTGTGAGACAAGCCTTTTTCTCATCCAACAAGCGGCACACAACCAGTAGCAACAGTAGCAACGAAAAACGCACCTTGATATCTTTAATACACGTAGTAGTAGGAGTTTGCGATTGATGAAGCATAACCATGAGAACCACATAACTCATTCGAAGCATATACGTTCTCCATTGTTCATGCAACTGCCTGGTCTGGAAGCGAGACTTTTCGATGGCCATGTAGGCATGATCCAGTTGCCCCGCAAGAGTGGCCGCGTTGCCTGCCGTAGCGGCAGCATTAGCGGGAGCACTGTTGGTACTAGTAGTGGGTTGAGATTTGTCTTTCTTTTTGCGTTGGACGGGGCCTGCCATGATGTTGTTGTTTCTGGTAGGTATAGTCGTACTCCGTCGTGATGTCGAGGAGATGATGTTGTCTTGCACAACAAGAAATTGTGCGGATGTGGTGGTCCACCAATCCAGAATCTCTTGACACATGATTTTCACTGACTGTGAGAATCAGGGGAGGGGGGAACCACGCCAACCCCCCTACCCAAATCCCTGGTGGTTCGCGCCAAAAACCCAAGATGATGGAGGGAAAAACGGTGAGGCTTTGGCCCACCAAAAACACAAGCCAAAAACAACAAAATGAGAGGGCATCGACAAACGTCTCTCTTGTCTTTTCTTTCAGTACTCAAATCAAAATCACAGCCAGAAGCTGTAGATTCAATAGACCAAGACCATGAAACACAAACAACTACCCAAACAACCCGTACGACGAGTACGAGAATCAGTACGAGTCCTCTCCTGAGTGCGTCTCCTTCCACTCCCAGCACGAGTACTCCCGTGTCGCCATCTTCTCCAGATCCCCTGTCCGTACCATCGCCACCACCAAATGCTACTACTACTACTACTACTACTACTACTACTACGAGTACCATTAGCATTAGTCCTGACACTCAGTCACAGTCAGCAGTACAACAAGAAGGAGTCGCAGTAGAAGATGACACTGGACTTTCAAGCTACGAGCAACTGAGATTGCGGAACATTGCACGAAACAATGCTCGACTCAAGGCATTGGGTTTGTACAAACCGGAATCTCCTGTACATCCTACCAAGAAACGAAGAGTCACACCCAAATCCCGCGGTGGCCGGCATATTCGTACCGTTGCGGTAGCATCTCCACCACCCACCTATCGCTTGCGGTCTTCTAGGCGACTGGCGTCCACAGAGACGGCGACGGCGACGGCTCCTTCCAGTAGTAGTGCTACTGATGTGGAAACCATTACACAGTCCTCTTCTCACAAACAAGACGATCCACCCGAAATTTCCTACACGGTATCCCCCATCATGCCCTCGTATGATATTCTCGGGGTAGATAGTAGTACTCCTGTCTCTACAACAACCACAACTCCCTGGCCTCACTCATGGGACTACCCCGAAACGTCCTTTTCTTCCTTGGTTCCCGTTCCCTACAGTCTTGCCCTGCCGCCTGGGTTGTCGGCCATGTATTCTCTTTCCTTTTTTCAACCATCGTCTCCTTGGATGGTGGGAGCGGGTAAGTCGGGGTTGTTGGCTATTTGGAATGCCGCTCCAGAGTTGGTGGATGATACCACGGATCATGTGAATCAACTTGCGTTGGATCCCGTCTTGTCTTGGAAGGCCCATCAAGGAAAATGGATTGCTGATGCTCGTTTCTTGTCGTCCACTACTACGATGGACGGCGATGGTCAATTGACTCCTGTTCCACGACCCACACGATTGGTATCGGCAGCCAACGATGGCACCGTATGTTTGTGGGATCTCACTACCGTGGCGGCCAAGACCCATGTCCCCAGACTTTTGGTACAAACACCCAAGGGGCACTTGCATTCCAGCGGAATTTTCTCCTTGGATATCTCCACCGATTGCAGCAACACCAGCACGACGCAGCAATATTGTGTGACAGGATCCAAAGACAAGACCATTGTGCTTTCCGATCTCTCCTCCTCGTCTGCGGCGTTTTCTCCCATTTGGACCTCCACCCATCATACTTCCAAAGTAGGAGATGTACGTTTCCGTGGCAAGGGTACTTCTTTGATGGCTTCGGCTGGAGATGATGGTGTGGTGGCAGTCCATGACTTTCGAACCCATCGAGTTGTCGTTGATTGCAATCATGCGCATGCTCGTCCTCATTCGGTGCAATGGGATCCATACAACGAGCATGTGCTCATGACTGGTACGTATAAGAGGAGGTGTACTATGTATTCTTGCCCTTGACCTGTTCTCTCACCTCCTTTCCACCACCACCACCAGCCGGACATGACCACACGATTCAACTTTGGGATATTCGTAAATGGGGACAAACTCCTTTGACTATATTTCAAGGTCATGTACCTGAACATGTTCGCAAAGTCACAAAGATCCATCGTCCAGTATTTTATACTCCAACCAAGAAATCACCCAGCAACACCATGATTCTGACTTCTGGACAACAAAGTTCTTCCTTGTCGCTTTTCCATGCCGGTCGCCTGTGGAGTCGAGGACAACTTCCAGAGGGTGTCGATGGGGGTGCTCTGGCGGTAGATGGTGCTCGTGTGGCCGTGTCGACCCCACATCAAGTGTTGTTGCTCAAACCGTCCTCCTCAGCGGTGTCAGTGACTGGTGGTAGGGGGTCATGACAAGAGCTGGAGACCAAATACCATATGCCAAGATTTCCTACTCCTATGGATGTTTCACCGATGCTCTATTGTAATAATAAAACGCACACGCAAGACACAAACAAGTTTACAAGAACATTAATTTTTATCATCGAGCTAGTTTACCATCTATCTATTTTCCTTCACACCGGATATTCCCTTTTGCATCAGTCTCCACTCCCAAACCAAACATCTTCTAACATTTTTTCTAAATAGTCAGGCCTTCCAACGAGTACCCAAATCACCAAAATCACGACAACCAGAATTTGTCCACTCAATAGACCGGTCATATAAGTGGGAGCAGCAACGGATGGAGATGAAGTAGTTGCTGTCACTGGAGGAACGGGTTCATAAATGACTTCCAGTTGGAGCCTCAAAGATTCTTTCACGTGAACGACCTTGTGACCGAACCGGGTTGCCTCGGTGTATGTCTCTGGGACAGAAGCCACCAACCTCAAGGTGTCGTGGGTAACAGTGGTGTTTTCTGTAGTGTACTCTTGAGAACCCGCAGAATGTTGGGAATTGTGGCCCAACTGCAAGTTTGCTTCTAGTTCAACAAATGGCGGCATTGCCATTGCTACGTTGGGGCCGACAACTCCTTGGTTTGACAAATGATTCTGAGTGTTAGCTCGTTGACAAATATGAGAAGAACCAAACCCAGCTCGTAGTTCTTCGACGTAGTAACCAGCACGAGGAGGTTCCTGCAGAACCGAAAGGTGGTATTGGACACAGCGCCAACCATTTGGTGTCACATAGTCAATTTTCTTGTTGCCACCAGGAGGAACTTGGACCATTGCATGGCGCTTATATTCCTGGTTTGGTTTCAAGGTAATAGAACGTTGAAAGTCGGATTGATGGCTCATAACACTAGCTTCGTTGTCAAGAAGCAGACGCTCTTCTGCTCGAACAAAGCTTTTTGTGTGCTGTTGTTGATTACCACACTGAAAATTCCCGTGTAGAATGTTCGTCGCAGTACCGAACTTTGGAGGGAGTAACTTAGTGTCATGCTGACACGCGTCGTTGTCCTTTGTCGCGTCATTGATAGAATCTTGAAATGGGGGAGAATGCTCATCTCTATATCTCTCACTTTCGCGATAGATGGCGGCAATTGAATAACATCAAGCGTTGTTCCTCAAGCCGTCCATGGCAATAGCAACATCTGTCCTACTACACTGTGCCAACATTCTTCCAAAGACAGGCGCTCTACCTTCTGGTACGTACCTGGTACTCCTCTGAGTCGTGACTTGCGTGAATGACACCACCTTGAAATGGGGGAGCATAGGATTGTGTCCCTCCAAATAGTGATGTGGTGGTCGTAGTGCTTCTTGATAGATGGCGATGAATAGCAGTGTACCAGCGGGCTACAAGACACTACTGCTGCCATGATATCCATCTACTTGTTCACATAAAATCACAAAGCTAATAACCATAGTCATAGGAGTACCAGTAGTAGATGGTAGATGTACCATCGTCGTCTTGTAGTACTCTATCAACCCCTTGTTTAGACACCCGTCTCCTCTTGTTCCGTGGCAACCAATGGAGCAATCTCTCCCTCTGGTGGTTCATACAGATTATTGGTGTCTTCTTCATCATCGTCCTCATCTTCTTCGATAGGCGCCTCTTGTCGTCGTCGTGCTTCATTGGCCCAATGTTCCCAATCAGAAGCCAACAAAATAGCCAAAACAACGACAATCTCAATGGCACCGGAAATAGCACCCCACCAATAGACTCCCAACAAGTTTCCATGGAACACAAGGATGTAAATGGCGACTCCTCCAATGGACATGGGAAGTTCGAATCCGAAACTAAGAATGGTGGCAATGATAGGTCGACCCATTCCGGAAAAGACTCCCGAGGTGATGTTGTTGACCAACAAATTCAAGTAGGTTCCTACCAACATGGCAGGGACAACCTTGGCAGACAAGGCCAATACCTCTTGGTCGCTGGTGGCGATTTGCAGAATCCAGTTTTGGAGTGGAAGAAAGACCACAGCGACGACGACCATGACAATGGTAATGAAATGCAGAACCAACCAAGTAGCCTTGTTGGCCGCATGTCCGTCGCCACGACCCAAATGGTATCCGACACGAACACCACTAATGGTACAGGTGGTAGCGGAAAGCGTTCCACTCCATGGAATACTGACGGTGCTCAAGGCGGAACTGGCGGCAATGGCACCTTCCCCCAAACGTCCCAACAAGACGGTGGTTGCTTGACCGGAAATGACGGAAAACAAAAGCGTTCCAAGATTGGGCAAGGATTGCTTCATGAACTCCTGGGTGCGTTCCCAGGTATGGTGCGAAAAGGACAATCCATCGTCGGGCCAAGTGTTGACATGGTGCTTCTTGTAAACAAACATGTAAAAGTAGTAGACGACGCCTTGCATGGTACGCGAGATGGAGAGTGAAATGGCAGCTCCAATAAAGCCCAAGCCCTTGAATCCCAAATGACGAAAGGGACCACCAAAGACAAAGGTCCAATTCAAAAAGGCATTGACAAAGAGGAAGAAAATGTTATTGTACATGGCTGGTCGAGGCTTGCCTTGTGCTTGAAAGTAAAAGCGCATACATTGATAGAGTCCATTCGGAATGGGCCAAACGACGTTGTACATGGCGTAGGTTCCCGCGACTCGTGAGACATCCTCGGGGAATCCCAAAGCGAGCAAAATGGGCTCGACGTAGAAAAAGCCCACGAGACAAGGCAACATGCCCATGGTCAACCAGAACATACTCTGTTGCAGCCAAATCCCAGCCATTTTGGGGTTTCCACTTCCCATGGCTTGTCCTACCAAGGCATTCAACACTTGATTGAAGGCGAGTGGAGGTGCCACAAAGACACTGGCGCACATGTCCGACAAGACGGCCGCGGCCAAGTACGTTTCGGGGGTGAAGTGGCCATTGCTAATGTGACCCACAAAGGCAGAATCTGTACTCGCCATTCCCATACGGCAAAAGAACGACACAGCCAAGGGGAATCCCAACTGTAGCATCTCCCAAAGTTCCGTTTGAACGGAAAAGGCAGCGGCGGTTTCTTCCGGTTCATCCGAGGGGAGAGCCGGCGTCTCAATGTCCGAACTGTCGGGAACAACGTTGTTGTTGTTGTTGTTGTCTTCTGCCAACAAGGGTTCCATCAATGCATCCTTGTTGTTCGTGTTGTTGGTGGTAGTATCGTCCGTCATGGTGGTGATGGTGGTGGTGATGATAGTGATGAATGCAACAACCCCTCCTGTTGTTGTGCAATACTGTAAGAATGACGAGCTGCGTGTGTGGGTTGCAGGTTGGACATCGTTCTGTACCAACGAACTACGTAGACCTTTACGCATCGAAAGAATTCCTTCGCCCGTCAATTGACGTCACAGCAGCCCTGCCGCCCGCCAATGACTTTGGGACTCGGAAGGACCAACCACCAACATCACTACCGGTACTACTCTTAATAATATGCGAGGCCCAATATCACTATTCCCATATAACTTGTATTTTGTTTACCCTTGCGTCGTAGTAAAACTAGTAGTAGGAGTAGTTAGATGGTTGCCCCCATGAGACCACCATCCATCACAACAACAACGCAAACAACGCAAACAACCCAATTCTCCTAGTTCCAACCTCCTTCCAAAACCACATTTCCAACATTTCCAACATTTCCCACAGCCACCACAGCCACCACCATAGCCAAACCAGTTTAATCCAACACCCATGTCTTGATGACTTGATCTGTTCCTCCGGATACAAGAATAGGCAACGTATGATGCATATCCAAACTAGACACAAAGTGTCCATGCGCATTCTCCAAGGTTCGTAGACACCGATTGGCTTTGATATCAAACACACGTATCGTTCGATCGTCTCCGGCACTGATCACATAGTTTCCGGAAGGATGAATGACCACACCCTTGACCCAATTCTCGTGGGCCGTGTAGACCGCAAGACAAGTAGCCGTGGCGATGGACCACAAGCGGACGGAGCGGTCGCGGGCGGCGCTGGCCAAGTAGTCTCGGACCGTGTCCTTGTGTTTGGCCGTGGTCGAGGCGGAGGCGGCAGAGGACAATTTGGGAAAGCATTCTTCCACGATAAAGCTCAAATCCTCAATGACGTGCTCGTGGCCTCGCAACTCGGCGATTTTGGTTTGGGTCGGTGTGTCGTAGACAAAGATGACTTGGTCGTTGCCGGCACTGGCCCACAAGGCGCCGTCGTTCTGGCGGACCGCCAAGGTCCGGACCCATTCCGAGTGGTTGGTAAAGGTTTGATCGCAAAATCCCGTCTCCATATCCCAGAGTTTGACGGTATGATCGCGACTGGCACTCAACAATTTGGAAGTCATGGCAGCCGCCACATCCATGGCTGTCTGGTCATCCGTACTAGGAACGACATTGTTGCTGGGGATAAAACGAACGTTGGAAATGGTGTGATCGTGGCCTCGAAGGGTTCGGATGCAATTGTAGGTGGCAAAGTCCCAAATCTTAATGGAAAGGTCGTTGGAACAAGAGGCAAGGTAGTTGCCGGCAGGCGTAAAGGCGAGGGAATTGACCGAATCCGTATGACCCTTGAGTGTTTTCATGTATTCTCCAGATTCATGGTCCCAAAGCTAACAACAGAATTTTGTTTGTGTGAGACAATCACCAACCAACAACAACTACTACTACTATAACAACTATAACATGGACAAGCACAACATAACAACCAGACTCACCTTGATGGTTCCATCTTCACTGCCACTAGCTACAATAGTATAGACTGGATGCACTTGCACACAAGTGACAGGGCCAGCATGTCCCTGAAGCGTATGAGAACATGGCAGTCGGGGCAACATCCGACGTTGCGTCCCCCCATTGGCATCCGCAGATCCCGATCGATGCGCATGGATTTTGGCATTCTGGGCCACTGTTCGCTCCAACTCCAACACTTTCTTTTGCAATCTAGGAATGGCCGTCCACTTCTTTTCAAGCAAGGGAGTGCTTCCCACATTGTTGGGCTTTTTGGCAGCAGAGGTTGGGTCGGCGACCGCAAAGGCTTGGGCCACGGCAGCGAACGACTCTCCTCGCGATTGCAAGTACTCGTAAATCCCTGCGTGCAAATCTTCTCGTTGTCGATCTGTCAATACCATTGTCAATTAACTTTCTCCTTGGGAGTCGTATTGAACTATTCTAGTAGTCTACTGTGCTGGACAACAAACACACAAGGGAGTCTTCCAAGAGTAGGGTGGAGGAGGGTACCGGTACTCGTAACGAGGAGGATGACGACAGTTGTGCACCATACGCATTTTTTTGTCACTCCTACGGTAGTACGAGTACGTACGAGGACATACTCCTCTCTTTCTGGCGCAGGCTAGCAGGGGGAGTGCATCGCGCACTGGTGGGGACAAGGACGGACGGAAGTCAGTTTTGGACTCGTTGGACTGTTCTACCCAGGATTTGGAAGGCAAGCAACGGTAATTTAGCTGACATGCGACAAAAATTGAAACCCAGTTGGAGACGACAACAACAACACCAACACCACCAACACCCCAATTCACACAACAGGACCCAGCAGCATTCATTACAGTGTACGATACAACAAACAATCTATCCTGGTTCATTGTCCCAACACCAACACTACTGTTAGTATATCAATGAGATCTATGAATTCCTATTGTCTGTTGGGACTGTCCCTTCCTGTTATTCTGGCACAAGATTCTGTACAAGACAATGCCATTATTCCGGACTGTGGATTGTATTTGGCAGTTTCCTCCACATCCACTCCGGACGATCCCAAGTGGGGAATCTATGCAGGAAATACGCTCCAAACAGGAGATCGGATAGGTTATGGAGAGTTGGCCATTCCTACCTTCCATCTATTGTCCAACAATTTGGGACTCGAAGAATCCGATCCATTCATGGTCGATGTCGTCGATTTTATGGAGCAATTCATGTGGATTCCCCAAACCAGTGGAGCGCAATTTGAGCTTGACGATGGTGGAAGGGTCATTACTGTCGTGCCTGGAACTGGAATTATTGGTGGTTTCCATCCTCAACTCACCAATGCCGATTGGAATCATGCCATGCCTTTGCACCGGCCGCAGTGGGGAGAGACCACGGGCTTGTCGCATCCAGGTCGGGGAGCCTCCTCCTCTTACTATGAAGTGTCTCTCGTGGCTACACAAGAGATTAATCCTGGAATGGAAATCTTTGTGCATTATGGTGATAATTGGAGTGAGGATGGAGACAATCCGGATGACACTAGCGAGTCATCCCATGAGATTACCAAGGACGATTTTGCCAAGATTGATGAAACCGTAGCTCAAATGATTGAATTCTTTGACAAATACCAGGGGGATTTGGATGAAAAGTCCAAGCAAGAAATATATCAGTTCCTATTGAAGGATGTCATGGCGGCAGCCGCAGGATCCAAAAAGGGTCGCAAGATTGCTCGTCTGTTGCCTCCCAGTCCAGACTTCCTCCGTGACTTTCAACAACAAGGTGGAGCCACGCAAGCTGTCAGTCCAACATCTACCCGGCCCTTGACGTGGCTGGCTCAACACGGGATCTGTATGGACAACTTGCGGCCCGGTCCTTCCGATATTCCTCATGCGGGTCGTGGGGCATTTGCCACGCGTCCACTGACAGCTGGAGCCACCATTGCTCCCATTCCCATTGTTCATGTTGCCAATGAGCATGTATTGGATATGTATCCTCTCACCCGAACCAAGGATGAACATGATCAAGAGTACTTTGTTCGACAACCTGGAGCCGAAGTGGCGGACGTACAACTGTTGTACAACTACGTCTTTGGACATCCAGAGTCGGATATCGTTCTCATGCCCGCAGGTGCCGCTACCAGTTTTATCAATCATTCTCCTGATCCCAATGCCAAACTTGTCTGGTCTCAACACCCCAATCATCACACGCATTGGTTCGACATGACTCCAGAACAGTTGATGGAACAAGAGAATCAACATTTGGGGCTGCTCATGGAAGTTCAAGCCATTCGTGATATTGTTCCAGGTGAAGAGGTTACCATTGACTATGGTTCTGATTGGGTTCAATCCTGGGAAGAGCACAACAGACATTGGGAAGAACAAGTGCAAGATGGCGACCTTCCTTCCACATGGCCCGTTCGTGCCGTCGACATGAATCAAGAATATCTGGACAAGCCCTTTGAGATTGATGCCGAATACCCACAAACCGTCTTGCTCAAGTGTTTCTTGGTGGTCAAACCACCCGTCGATGAGCCTTCCATCAACGAAAACGGAGAAAAGGTACGTCTTTGGGCAGACACTCCCAAGACGCTGGATAGTGAAAATCTCTTTGATTGTACCGTCACGGACCGTGCCGACGTTACCAATGATCAAGGTGAGACGAATTGGCAATACACAGTACTTTGGCAGTCGGATACAGCAACTACCTGGGTCAAGGAAGTCCCCCATAATGCCATTGTATTTGTGGACCGACCAGGCATGAGTGATCATCACTTTATGGCAGGTTTTCGCCACTATATTGAAATCCCTGACGAGATCTTCCCACAAGGACCTTGGCGCAATATCATGGTCGACGAGGCAAGTGACGACGACGACGATGATGATATTGAATAATCATGGATGGCCCCGCCCCTGCAAATCCCTCCATGACCATATTATAGCCAAAATATTTTCAATTCTAGAATATTATGATGGCATAGTACCAACCTCATCCTCTCATACATAGCCCGTTTGGAAACGTTCCGATTCATCACCATCTCGTTCCCCAGAGGCCCCAGCCTTGGTATCGGGATAATCCAAGTAGCCTTGCATTCCAGGACCGAATTTGACCAACAAGGAATCTTCTGTCTCAGGAGGTGGAAAGGTCACAATCACCAATCCACCTCCTTCTCCTTCCCCCTCATAGCCTTCATCCTCCGGTGTTTCACAATTACTATTACTACCACCCAAATTCAGTTGGTCTTCCCAGGTGACACCCCTCGTAACAAAGGGCAATTCAATCCGATGACGACGACCCTCTGGCAAATCTTCTTCCTTGTCAACCGTCATGGTAGGGACTTCATTGGCGGCCATTTCCATCGATTTTGGTTTGGATGAAGTCAATAAAAACTTTTCACGAATGTCTTGATCGAGGGGTTGTACTTTGGCGGGTTTGGCATCCTTCCACACATTCACCAGAAACGTCATGCGGGTTTGACCCTTATTGGCCGGAGTGCCTTGTTTCAATTCGGCATGAGCAGGAGCACCATGAAGAAGAGATCCATCAAAGACCAAATGTTTGCCGAGACGCGGTCGACTCACCAACATGGTATCAATCAAATTATCTTCGCCCTGTGTGTAGGTATGGTTCAAAACAATGGTAGGGGATGCGGACGTGGTATGTGTCAAATATGTCACTGTTGAGAGAGTCGGAAACACTCCCAATCCAAAGGTTTCTGCCAAGGCTTCATCTTTATCATAGTGTAAGTCAATGGCGCCTTCTTTGGTATTGCTGGCGGCGTCTTTGAATTGAACCCACCACTCGGCACCGCCTTGTTGGTCCGTCGAGCCAGGTTGTAGTTTGTGGGCGTAGCGTTGCCGATGGTGTTGGTAAATGCTCCAAGCGAGTCTTTCAAGAGGACAAAGTTGCTCTTCTTCCATAGTATGATCCAACCAAAAAGTTTCCTTGGAATGTTTTACTAGTTCTCTGGCTTGCTCCACAAGGTCTTCGGCGAGAGTAGCATCTTCAAGACAAGGCACATCATAGGAATCCAACACAAGTGTATCATCGATAGCCGCCGGTAGTTTTGAGATTCCGATGGCCTCATTGGCTTGCCCTCCAGACTCCTCTTCCTTGGAAGAAGTAGAAGGAGCAACGGGTTGACAAAATGGAACAACCCCCAGTGTTTGAGCCATCATTTTGGATTCTTGCATGAGGGAACAACATTTGACATGATCGCAATCACAATAAGAAGGACCCAAACCAATGTATTCAACATCATGATCATTCCCCGAGTGACAGTGGTCCGCACAGGCTTGGCAAATACACAAGGGAGTCGAGCCTCCCTCGGAAGATCCTTCCAAGCATTCGTGACAAATAAAAATGGCTTGAAAGGCGGGTGTACTTCCAGTCACTGCCGAAGTACAAAAACTCTTTTCTGGAGGAGATTCTAGATCATCTTGCTCTACAAGTTCTTCCCTTTTTTCCATTTTCGAAAATTGAATATGTATGTTTTGGTGATCGACAATTGAAACCCAAATGGAGACGTGGCTCTTCACTACTCCAGAGAGCGAATATGGCAGAAGAAAATCATACTCCTCATGTAAGATTCGACTGCAATATCGTTTGGGGTCACCAATCACATTCGTCTGTCCGGTTATACGTCAGCAACCGGTCTGGCCTGCTCCCACCAATGACGTCATCGACCACACCAGTCAAAATGCTTGAGACAAAGAAAACAAACAATCAAAACACTTCCCTTGCAAGAATTGTTGGCTGCATCCTGCATCCACCGGCGACGGGGGTGATGGAGACCGAAACACCCCAAAACGAAGCGAAAGCACCAGAACTAGGCAACAAGACCAACGGAATAGACAAAAAACGACTTAAGAAGCTCAGAAAGCGTGCTAACAATGTGGAAAGGTCAAGTGAAAGAAGTGGTTTGTTGACGCCATCGGAATGGGAAGATTTTCAAAAACTTGCTGAAGGGACTGATTTACTGGACTCTGTGGGACCCTCCATTCGGCGGAGGAAGGGTAGAGAGTCAAATAGAGTGGAAGGTTCGCACCATCGGGACCTGTTGGCATGGATGTTACACCAAGCACTGACATCGAAAGACCCAACCGAGTCGAGCCCACCTCCCAAAAAGAGAAAGACAGATGAGCCTAAGAAACCGATTAAGGACCCCGCCATTCCCTCTTGGGCATCCATCCATAATCCAGGAATGGTTCAAGAAGTCCTTGTTCTGGAGTTTGATCTCCCCAAGGGTGGCTTGGCACCTCTCCGTCAACGTCTCAAGGAGTCCCCTTTGGCCCAACATACGTTCTCGACACCTACGCAATGGTTTCAAGGATACGTCCCCAAACCGATGACGGATAGTTTACTTCATTTCATTCCCAAGAACGGGAACCAAAAGAAATCCTTGGAAGCTGGTGACCATAACAACATGGATATCTTTCGAAAAATACAGGGATTGACTCTAGATCCAGAAGAGATGTCAACAGAGGGATATCCTCCGTGGGAGGAAAATACAAAGAAAGATACTGATTCGATGGAAGAACTACCTTTGTTGGATACGTTTCTGCAACCTAGTGAGATTCTGTTGGATAAAGCCAAAGATTGGGTTGCACAGACCGGGACGACTTGGGAGCATGAAACATACATTGCTACACGAGGCCAGCCTGTCGAATCCTCCAATGATGTCCGTGTGTTTGGCCTGGATTGTGAAATGATTCTTACGTCTGAAGGATCGGAACTGGCCCGTATCACGTTGGTACAATTTCATTCCATCAAACCGGATGCTTCCCTGGAAACGACCATCGTTTGTGATGCTTTGGTCCGACCGGAAAACACAGTCAAGAACTATCTAACAAAATACTCCGGGATTACTGCTCAACTGCTGGAACCCGTAACCACACGCTTGGAGCAGGTTCAAATGGCACTTTTTCAATACCTGCGTCCTACGGATATTTTGGTGGGCCATTCCCTGGAGAATGATCTGAAGGCAACAAGATACGTGCACCCTCGAGTGATCGACACGGCACTTTTGTTCCGTCATCGGAATAGCAAAACCAAATTTTCTTTGAAACATCTAACAGCCTCCTTGTTGAAACGAACAATTCAACATGGGAATCATTGTAGTGAAGAAGATGCGGTGGCTGCCATGGAACTTGCCGTACAACGGGCTTGCCTAGGAGACAGCTTTCGACTCCAGGGGAACGAAGACCGTCATTCATTGCTGGAATTGTTTGATAAAACCGCTCGAAACAAAGACGGAGTACCCCTTGGTAAGGCAGTTTGTATAGGTCCTGCGCCGTGGTTAGGGAGATTCGTGACCAATCAATCAGCGCCCGTCGACGCCTTGGCGATGGAAGACTTGGATGCAATCCAGAAGGCCGCTCTTGCTTGGACAACAGGTTCAAGAAGAGCACTTTTGACGTGGTGTCATATACCTGTTAAGGAGGATGTGACCAAGTCAAGTGATGTTGTATACAATTTCCTCGTAAGTGTATGAAGTTCCTCGGTGTTTTGGGTATCAGGATGGTGGCTAACATGTTAACATGTTGTTTGTTTCAGAAACATATCTTGGAAAAGCTTCGATCGACGACAATTGTGTTGATTGGTTTTCAGGAAGGATACGAGGATGCATGGGATAAGTTCCGAACACGACAGGCACGTCGAGACCCGAGGTGTACCCTTGGGTGGTCTGATGAGGAGGAGCAGGCCCGGGTAACTGCATTAAAAACATGTCAATATGGAGAGGCCTTCTGGGTAGAACCTCACAAAAAAGTATCCTCCTAGCCGAGCCCTACATTCAAGACCCTCTAGAGTGTTACGACTGTTTCAAGGAATCGTGCTAGGAATAGTACTTGAAATGAAGCTCCACTCCGTGTGACCGTTTCACATTGTGTCCTCCTAACCGTTAGAATTCTATTCACAAGAAATTGTCTTGATGGCTAGCTATTAGTCGGTAGTGAAATAATACAGATTGTTTATTGTGGATTGTCTTCGGTTGTCTGAGCAACATCCATTGCAGCTGCAGATGACGGCACTGGGGAGGTAGATTCCCTATTCGTACTAGGAAGAATTTTCTGATGAAATGACACTTCCATTCCTCGGTGATGTGGGTGTTGACCGTGGCCTCGGCGTGGTTGTGAGCTTGCTTCCTTACGTTTGGCTTTGTCTGACTGAAGTGGCTCTGAAAAGATCGCTTCCATCAGAGCAGGCGTGAGTACTCCCACTTTTCCGTTTGTCCCACGATAGTCTGAGAATACACTGTGTATACAACGCTTTTGAGGATCAACATCACCCAACATGGTAATCTGTAGCGCCAAGGAGTAAAGTATGAGAAAAAGCGTATCAGTATCTATTGAAGGAGTGATGAGTACGTACCGTCACATAGAGTGGAGACAACGTCTTGTGACCTTGCTTTCGTTTCTTCAATGGAAATTCGACACAAGGTAACGTCATCACTTGATATGTTGGCTTGGTTTCCGGCTGAGTGTTCTTTTCCTCGCTACTGTCATCATCAGTGGGTGAAGAGGCCGCCGAAGCGGCGACTTCGACGGTGCCTTCTGGTTTGGTTTCCGGTTCTTTGTTCACTGACAATTCTTCTACAAGAGGAGTCCCCAGTACCCTGGAGAGAACCTCGAACAATTCTGAAAGGTGCTCAGGTCGAACAAGCGAAAACAAGGATATTCTTCCAACATGGGCAAATCGCAATCCAGCCATGCGGAGGAAAGCGTGATTTCCAGCAACGATCCTTCCCGAGGGAAGCGAGACAATCTGGGGGATGCCTGATTCCAGGAATATAGTTTCGTACTCGAGCGTGAACGTTCGTTCAAACGCCACAATTTCATGCGGAGGATTCTTGTTTTCTGACGACAAATCGCTGTTTGTCGACTCCTTTTCACCCTGGTTGTGGCTCGTGCTTGAAGAATTGACTCGGCTACTTTTTTGACTTTTGACGGCAGCATCGCTGACAAAAGTGCTTGTCGTAGGAGAATCTTCCATTTCAGCGCTACCAGAAACGGAGCTACCTCCTGAACTCGAGTCATTCTTGTCGTTCATCTCAAAGATCGCCTCTTGACCATTGTTGCCGCTAGATTCGGAGCCAGAGGTCGTTACCTTGCCCGTGGAAATAACGTTGGTACCGTCACTGTTCCGAGCCGAACCTTCCTGGAGACCTTGACTGCTTCCCTCGTTGTTCTTACTGGAATCTGAGGTGAGACCTTGGTTGTTCCTACTGGAGTCGGATCCAGAGACTGTGACCTTGGCTGTGGATGCCTCGCGAGTGTCGATTCCATCACTGACCCTCTCATATTCATCACTTCCACTTCCACCTCCACTACCACTTCCTCCGGAAGTGCTGGCGTTCACGGACACAGCGACTCCAAGATTCTTGGGTGCACCCGGTTCCTCATCTCGCTTGGGAGGAGATTTCCTCCTCGACCCAGCAATTCCGTCGGCCTTATGAGTACTGGTCGACGTTAGTGACGAGGTCACACTATCGTAGTCAGCTCGAGGAACTTTCTTTTCTTCAAGCTTTTGCTGAAGGTCCTTGAGTTCCGTTTGTAGTTCTTGCACGCTTCGTTCTTTGGTCTCCGTTGCTTGTACGATCTCCTTTAGGTAGATTGCACATCTACATAAAACATGACAGCAAGTGTGAGAAAGGGTTCTGCCAATAAGCAAAAGGACACTTCGAAACTTCAGTTCCATCCGTCTACTTGATACTTACTTGGACAAGACATTGAATTTGCTGTGCACTTCCAGTGTCCGGCCGTCTTCTTCCATGTTTACTCTGATTTGATCAATGAGATCCGTAATCTTTTGTGCTCGGTTCTTTTCACGGGAGTTCCGCGTAACTTGCTGTGATTCCTTGGAATTGGCATGATTGGTTCCAGACTCTCGTTCGTTGTTGCCAGGGCTTCTTCTTCGCTTCCCAGGAACCACAGTAGGTTCCGTTGGAAGTTGTTGAACAGCCATGGGGATAGTCGTGGAAGATGGCACGGCATCTTGATTGAGGTCTCGTTCTGCCTGGGCTTGTGCCAGACGAAAGTTTGCTTGAAGGGCACTGAAATACTGATCGTAGGCACTACGAGACAAGTTTGGTTGTGGCTGCTGGGTTGGGACCTGCACCTGTGGCTGTCTCTGGGCGTGTTGTGAGTTTGGGTTGTTCAGGTACTGATTGAGGGTGCCATTGCCACTGTCACTGTTTTGTGCAGTGCTCGACTCGGAGGGAAGCGATGTGACTTGAGTTGGTTGACCGATGGTAGAAAGAATGCTGGGAACGGTGCCTTGCATGGAAGGGTCGATGTTGGCCGAGCGCAGGGAACGGCTTCCCGCGGAATCTCGGCCCAACGAAAGGATAGAGGTTCCTCCTACCGAGGTTCCTCCCGCAAGGAAGTTGCCTTCGGTTGGAGACCCATCCCCGTTCACGCCGTCCAACATCATGAGGGAACGACCCCATGAGTTCTCTTCGAAGTCTCCCGCTACGTTCAATTCTGTAGGCGGAGAGTTATCGCCGTCCGGAGGACTTCGACCCAAGCTCCAATCGCTACGGCCCTTCATGCAAACTGTCTACGATGGAGTTCAGGACCCTCTAACCTATTAGAAAGGTGAAGGAAAGGTGTGAGTTGTTGTCTGTGGCCCTCTTTGAGTGCTTGAATAGAGTGTTGTTTGCTTGATATTGTTGTTTGTGGTGAGTGTGATGAGCACGTCGCTGCAGCGGGGGCCACGCAAATATGCAAGCACGTACAGTCTACGCAGCTGCCTACCAGGCGGCCCCCAGAAGACGTTCAAAGCGTGTTCAGAGTGGATGAGAGCCCCTCGATTCCTCATCACCGGTCATTAATTGGAGGCTTCATATGACTTGATCATCGACCTTCACCCGGCAGATGCTGGCCAGACAGTAATTTGTCGCCGACCGCCAATATATACATACGGTACGATCGAAGCCAGTTTGGCCTTCTTGTGGGTACGCGGGAGACACACACTGCATTTGGGGTTCATAAGTATAATTTTAGCCCAGGGCTTTGATTATTAGGGCTGCCATACGACTTCCGATAGTTATTGTCGCTACTGAAAACTCCCCATGCGACGTCGCAGGTTCCCTGTTTCTTGAGAGTACCGCCGTTGCAGTCTCGTAGGGTTAGTACTTTGGCATCTACGTGGCTGTTGATGTCATCACCAACCTACTGTTTTTTGTAAGGAGAGTCGTACCACCGTAAGTAGAGGCGGAGAGGCAGGAATGCACTACAGAACACAAGAAGGAATAAGAAACAAAATAATGGTGATGACTGAGGGTACCTGGCACTAGTACATGAATGCAAAACTGGATACTACAGCATAAAATGTGGCGGCATTCAAACTGCATCGTTGGGTGGTCTAGGCCCCCTTAAAAAGATGCATCAGCAGTGGGTATTTACCTTGCAGTTGCTTTGCAACAATGGGAGGGCATTGCTCTATAGCTCTTTGTTCGGTTCGTTGAATGGTGGCAGTACTCTGCCTTGATCATCTTGTTTGGAACGAAACGAAACTTCCATGCCACTATGATGCGAGTTGGCCCCGTGCTTCTTGCCATCTGAAGCTATCAACTCTGTACTACTCTTCCACTGAACGCGACGAGATGGCCGACTAGTGAAAAGCATCTCCACCAACTCGGGGGGAATAATCGCAACCTTCCCATCGTTGTCACGAGAATATGAAAAAACGCCATGAATACGGCTTCTCTGGGGGGTCCCGTCCCCCAAAAATGAAATCTGGAACAGTGAAACGACAGACAAAATAGTTAGTAGAATGTCACGGTACTAGAATCGTTCCGATTGAAAGGTCGAAAGACAGCAGGGCAAACGAATGATTTCAAACATACCGTTACAAACGCAGGATTGGGCGACTTGTATGTCTTTCGTTTCCGTTTCAATGGAAATTGGGCACACGGTAACGTCACCGAATCCAGGCGCCGAAGACCTTTTTTCTCGTCCGAGGGAGAAGACTTCTCTTCGCTCTTGAATTGTTCGTTTGCACGACGAAGCCCAGCTATGACTTGAAATAACTCAGGCAGATGCTGTGGCATGATTAAAGAAAATAATGGTTTCCGGGATATGTCTTCTTTCCTCAGCCCAGTCATACCCAAGAAGACACGGTTGTGGGCAACAATGCGGCCAGCAATGTCGGCAATCACTTGAGGAATATTGGACTCGAGAAACACAGAGTCAAAACTTAGTTCGAAGGGCCGTGCAAACGCAACTACTTCGTTCACTGGAGCATTATTGAAAGTCGACGAACTGGTGGAACTTCCTTTTTCTTGAGTATTGCCACTCGTGTTTGTAGGCGATAACACCCTCGAACTCGATTGACTTTTCACAGCTGCGTCACTAACGAAGGAGCTTGTTGTAGGTATCCCCACAGCAACAGAAGCACCAGTTACAGAACCATCGCTGGTGTTCGGAGCTTTAGAGGGGAATCGCTCAGCTTGTGTGCTAGGATCTGAACCTGACGTGGTCACCTTGGCAATCGATGATGGATCAGTCCTGTCGTAGTATCTTGTTGAACTAGCCGCTGTGTTGTAGCCCTTCGATTCTTCGGGATCTGACTCTTTGGAGTCAGCCGCTTGACCCTCGCCGATAACCCTACTGGAATCAGATCCAGAAGTGGCATCCTTCGGTGGCGACGGCTCACGACCAGATTCACCACTCCCACCAGTGGTACTCGGGTCAACGTGAGACACCAACTGGACTTGATGATGTATATCGGGTCGGTTTGTGGTCTGGTTCTTGTCGCTGCTGCCTTTAGAGTTCACTTGTGAACCAGCGACCGTGTCGGACTTGGTGGCACTTGATGATGTTAAGGAAGACGTAACACTATCATAGTCCGGACGTTGGGCTCTGGATTCCTGGATCTGCTTCTGGAGACCCTCCAGCTCATTCTTCAGTTCTGCGATTGCTTGTTCCTTGACAGATGCCGTCTCAGAGATTTCCTTGAGATACTGTACACAGCTGGATGGTGGTGTGATGAGATACATAGAAGTAATTGGCAAGAAGTCTCTCATCGTGTCGTTGTTACTTACTTGGACAAGATGCTGAATTTGCTCCGAAATTCGAGATGTTTCCCATCGTCTTCCATGTTGATTCTGATTTGTTCGATTACATCCGTAATCTTTTGTACCCTCTTCTGTTCCCTTTTGTTTTTCAATTGACTACCTTTGCCGCTTCGACCAGCGGTACTGTTGGTGGGACGATTTCGCTTGGAATGAGTTCGTGGTGACAATTCCTCGGGAGCACAAGAATAGTTGTCGTTGCTCCCCCGTTTGATCGCTGATGCTCTAGGCTGATGCTGGACGAGCTGTGAGGTCGCTTTTGTCATCGAATGCGAGTGATTGCTCCTCGTTCCTTCTGTGAATGACAAAGGCTCGAGAACATTTGGGACACCCGCTTGGGCCTGTGCCAAGAGATATTTTGCCTCCAGTGCTTTGTAGTGACCTTCACTGCTACTTGTCGAGCCATTGTTTACATCGTTAACATTACCAGATGCCACCTTGATGGAGCCTGAACCTTGTCCTTGTAGAGAGGCATTTCCAGCGTCATCAAGGTTCAAGAACTTGCGCCCCCATGAGTTCACATCAAAATCATGATCGAGGTGGTTCAATCCCAAAGTTGGTGAAGAGGCTCCTCTTGTCTTGAGACCAATACCGAAGTCCACCTCCGTCGTTCCACCGGTGTCATCTTCTCTGCTGGCACTCCAAAGATCTTCCTTTGGCCAAAGATCTTCCTTTGGAGTAGTTGGTATATTTCTGTTGTTGTCTCTTGTCATGGGGAATAGCAGCCAGCTCAAACGTCGTGCTTGTTGTTAATGTATGGAGAAGCTCAGCATGGCGTGGGGCGCCACGGCGCCTTTCTCAGGTACGATCACCACGTACCTTGAACCTGCCACTCATACAATCACCGAAGTAAATCGCAAAGGAAGAGTAATCATGGTCACGACACCAAAGGATCGATTGCAAGGCAGGCATTTTCTAATTAGCGTTATTAGTGGTGGACAGGGTTTGCAGTCACCGCAATAAATAGTATCAAGCGTATAATTCTCCGCGTTCCTGTGTTCCGAAATACTCCGACCGGTGCTGCTGCCTTGGTTCACTTATTGGAAATAAGTTCAAGCTTGACATCAGTACGACTCACTGTCTGAGTTCCACGGTGATTTCTCTACATTGATCTACGGGAACACACAATACGTGGATGCACGTTGATTTCCACCAAAGACGTCACTAATCGTCAATCATGATAGGTATGTTATTATGTATGTGTACATGGGGATACAGTACCGGTAGTTTGTTGACTACGTCATCGCGTCATCGCTGACCAGCTAAGGACTCCTCTTCTTGGTCCGCTAGCATCGTCTGAGAAAGTTCTGTCGGTCTATCGAAACAATGTGTGGAAGTCTCTCATCACTTCGATAAGGCCTAGAATATATGGACTCCAGGAAATCGGACGCTACCACGTGAACTTTTCCGTCTGTTCCTTGTTTGTTGGAAAAGACAGCATGCAAACATCGCTCCTTTGATTTGACGTCAGCCAACACCGATATCTTCGAAGCGCAAAGATGTGAGTATCAATGCAAGCAACGCAACTCATCATGCCCTTACCGTGGCATAGAATGGCGAAACAACAGCTTCATTTCCTTTGCGCTTCAGGGGGAAGGTAGCACGTGGAAGCGTCAAAGCTTGGCAGTTAACTCGTCGAAATTGATTCCACCGCGTTTCGATTCCTTCCTTCTTTGGTTGCGTGTTGGCTGCGACGGTTTCAATTGTATCCCCCTAAACACTATTTTCTTGAACATCTGCAAGAAGACTTTGTGACAGTGCTTCAAACAACTCCGACAATTTTTCGGGGCGAATCACAGAGTAGAATGTGATCTTCTTGATCTGTGATCTGCGCAAGCTAGTCATCAAGAGAAAGGCATCATTGTGTGCAACTAAGCTTGCAGATGGCAACGAAACAACCTGAGGAACATTGGACTTGAGGAAAACAGTTTCATAGTCCAGAGCTTCTGAACTCTGCAATGCGTTCTCTGTCCAAGATCATAGGGGATTGTCGCCATGTATCTTCATTGAGTTCGTCGGTAGTGTCTAGTACTGCTTGAGGAGATTCGTCCTTGGGGTCCAGAATGAGATCATCGCCTAGGGCGCCCTCGTGCGCTGGTTCCAATCGCCGTCACTCGGTGTGGAACGATCAAGGCTCCAATCCCCTACACCTTCCATTGGTTTATGATATTCTTCACAAAGACTTCCCTTACTACAGTCTATTGATGTTGTATAAAAGTGGTGTAGTGATGTTGCAAATGGCAGCCTGGTGTTGAATCGCGAGAGTGCATTTTGTTTTTTTTTCGGTAGCACCACCCGTTGTGTTGCTGTAGAAACTTTACCGAGTGGCAGAAAATCTACGAGAGCCACTTGATCACCACAGGCGGCCATAAATGCAGTCTCCAAAATCTCGTGATTATAAGTGCGGCGAGGAGGCCAGATGATGTACATCTTGTCTATGTCGTTAAATTTCTCTAACTATGACCTTCGATGCGGCTGGGATACCTGCCAGGAGAACGACGACTAGAGACGTAGTACCTGCCAGGAGAACATCATGTGTACCGGTAGAGCTGCGATCTACTCGTAATCCCATTCGTCCACGTCCAAACAACATGGAACGCGCCGTAGAGATTCTACAAGTAGCACGAATGGGAGCACGCAAATATTCACGTACTAGAAGAAGATGTGGTAGTGGGATGACTTCGAAAAGTTTCCGAAGCTGCCCATTGCTAGCTAATGCGGAGATGCCTGCTCACCATCTGGTTAGAGTTAGATCTCTTTTCCAAGTGACGATTGTGGAACCGACTCAATACGACAACAACAACCTCGAAGTAGCATGTTTGCTCAACTGCCAGTTGGGGCCATGGGATGGATGAATATATGGCTATAGGTATGGGGATGAAGTAGAAAGAGATACCAAACTAGTCAATGTGTGTTTCACGCAATCATACGGAAATATATATCATGAGGTCGGGTTGCCCGACTGAACAGGGTCGGCAGTAGAATCTTCCCTGTTAACGGGGACAACCTGTTGGGGGCGATTGTGGAAGGCCACCTCCATGCCTTGTTGTTGAGAGAGGTGCTCTCCCTGGCTGCTTTCCCCAGGAATGGAATTCAGGGGTTTCGTCTTTTCCTTCCTTGCGTGGTATGAGAATATTCCTTGCAGTAGGTCAGAAGTTAGAACACCAACTTTGCCATTGGTCCCTCGGTGATTGGAGAAAACGCAGTGCATGCAGCGTTTCTGAGCGTCAATGTCGTCCAATAAAGTGATCTAAAAAGCAACGAGAGGAGGGACTTTCGTTAGATCAAGCATGAAAGATAACAGTAACTCCATCAATAGGAATATCGTACCGTTACGAAGAGAGGATATGGAGACTGATACGTATGTTGCTTCCGTTTCAGTGGGAACTCCACACACGGCAGAGTAATGGAAGTGTAAGTTCTATTGTTCACGTGTTCTCCGGCATCTTCTTGATCGGACTTCAGAGGTGAATCTGCTGGATCCTGTGCGTTTTCGGGCGTATCCATGTTGTCCTTGGTACCGCCAGATCCCATGGTTTGAGCCAACACTTCAAAAAGAGCAGTAAGTTCATCTAGGGGGATAAGTGAAAATAGGGAAATTCTCCCAACCTGTGTTTTGCGTAGACCTGCCACATAGAGGAAGGCATGATTGTATGCGACGATTCTACCAGAAGGAATGGCGACAAGCTGAGGAATGTTTGACTCAAGGAAGACGGATTCGTAGTCCAAGGTAACTCTCCGTTCCAATGCAACAACTTCGCCTAGAGGAACGTCCTTGTCGGACGACGAGTCGCTATTCGTAGATTCCTTTTCTCGACCATTGCTGGTAGTGTTCGACATGGGTATACCACTACCAATCTGACTTTTGACAGCTGCATCACTCACAATGGTGCCAATTTCGGGTGTCACTTCCATTTCAGCACTCCCTGTAACCGAGCTGTCATCGGAAGGAGAGTCTTCACGTCCCCTCATTTCGGAAGTCGTCTCCGAATTCTTGTCTCTCGACTGCCTCTGATTCTTGGTACTCGAATCCGAGCCTGAGGTAGTGGCTTTTGCAGTGGTTCCATCGCTCCTTTGCGCGGATCCCCCCCCACAGCCACCGCCTGAATTGCTGCTCTCGTTCAAAGATACTATCTCTGCTGCCTTCTTGAGAGTACCACCGCCACGTGGCGCCGTCTGATCTTGGGCAGTTCTCAGAGATGTTTTCGTCCTCGCCCCCGCAATACCATCAACTTTGTTGGAACTAGAAGATGTCAAGGAGGAGGTGACACTCTCATCGTATTCCGTACGAGGGGCTTCGAGTTTCTGTTGTAGTTCTTTTAGTTCGGCTCGAAGCCTATGGACAGATTTCTCCTTGGCCTGTGCAGCACTCATGGCTTCTCGAAGGTATTCCGTACATCTATGAAAAACAAGAAACGCATGTGATTGAGCAACCAAAGTGCACTGCCAAAAAGCAAGAAAGGACACGATTCACACAAGGCACGACAGCGGATGGACTCACTTAGACAAAATATGAAACTTGCTTCGAACTTCTAATTGCATTCCGTCATCTTCAATGTTAACTCGGATTTGATCGATCAACTCTGCGATGCGTTGCGCTCGCTGTTGTTCTCGTTCGTTCTTGGTGGCTTTCACTTTGATTCCACTTCGTCCAGCACGGTTATCGTCTGTGGTGGGACTACGATTCCGTTTCGAGGACGCTGGAGCCGAAGTGGTTTCGGAAGGCTGTTGTTCGTCTGGTTGCTGGTTTCTGGCTTGTGTCCGGGGGGGCGGCTCGGGTAGTACCTTTGTGGTACTGTCTTCGGTGATCATGGGGGTTGGTGCAGTGTTCAAGACAGCACCTCCCAAAGTAGGGGCTTGGGGACTGGTTAGTGCTGGTTCAGTACCAACATCTCCATTGGCTTGCGCCTGAGCAAGCCTAAAGTTAGCCTCCAGCGCTCTGAAATAGAACTCGTAGCCTTTGGAATGGGGGGCAGCCCGAGCAGAGGGTGCCGCCGTTGTAGGGCTCTCGCTAGAGGTGGAAAGGAAGGCAGCCGGCTGCGGATGCTGGCCTGCAGAGGAACTCTCGGTGAGCGATCCACTCCCTTGGCTAGCCTTGGTAGATATGGATGTATGCTTCCTCTCATGTCCTGGGTTCTGTGTAGAAGAAGAAGGCAATCCATTCAATAGCGCATCGTCCAAGCCGGGACCTTGGGAAGGCGAGAGCATGGAAAGCCGGGACTTGTGTCCGAGAGACACTCCTCCAGAAGACACTTGCGGAGAGTCTCCTCTCATACTGCTGTCAAGCAACATCAAGGAGCGCCGTCCCCATGAGTTGACTTCGAAGTCATCTTGGACAGGTGGGAGGTCGATGGGTGGCAAGGGGTCATTCTTGCTCAAACCCAGGTCCAAACTGTTCGTATCCACCACTCCTTCGCTCTCTTCCGCTGTGGCTTCTTCCTTCGGCGTTGATGGTTGCTGCATCGTCTTACGACTTCCTCGGATGCTGGAGTTGACTTGTAGTAATGAACAATGTTGTTGTTAAGGCTTCACGTGGATATAAACTGCAACGTTGTCTGTAGACTGAGCTTGCATTCCTAATGCGTGCTTGCAATCGTATGGACAGTGCCTTCTGTGTGATTTTCCGATTTCAGGAGATGTAGGGTGAACGTGCTGCTGTTTAGAGATTTCAATCGTTGCAACAGATGGCCAACATCTTGCAGCACGCAGCTGCAGCTTTCGTTCATACCCATAAGTGTGACCACCTAACGCACTTGCACTTGCATCCTTGCATATATAGTACTTTAAATACGTATATATGGCCACCAACGCCAGCTGGTGGCCATGTGTACCGTGGTCACTATTGACTTCTTGAGTAGTGCACTTTCTCTCTTGGTGTTGACCTTATAATAAAAAATTGTTTCTTATGTGTCCTTATTTAGGCTTCTTACCGGGGGTTAGTTCATCGCCTGTCAGGGCCTGAAAATTTGCGTGTGAACACGGCAATACCGCCTCAATGGTGGTGATACGGAGTGAAGATGACAGGACAGTGCCAATCCACAAGTTCGCATTTTGGGTCGACGTTCTGGCAATAACCGCGTGTAGGATGGACGAAGGGACTAACTTGGGACAAAATTATTTTGCTACAACAACATGGAATTAAATATTGTTGCTGTTGCTGTAGTCCAAGGCAACTCGCCGTCTCCGAATAACCTGAGGTTCAGGAAGGCTATCATCCACCACTTCCGCTGCACCAGTCGAGCTTCCAGCATCAGAGAGTTCACTGCGACGGCTGGACACCTCCGAAAGAGATTCACATTTCTCATTGGCTGATGCCTCCGATTCTGTCATGTTTTCTGCCGTCGCAGCAAGGCTCTCTTGGTCCTGTGAGGGTCGACTATGGATCCTCATGTCCACCAAAACGGTCGCAATCATCTTGTCCTTGTTGCGTTGGGTACTCGTAGTCGGTTGTGGTTCTTCTGGCAGAGGCCGACTGAACCACTCTGAGGATGGTTCCCAATCAGACCGAAGACGAAGAGAAAGGACTGCAATCAATGCTATCAGACATATGCCACTCACACACACAACGACGATTGCCCATGGTTCCAATACTCCTGGATCTCCTCCCTCCAACTCACGCTCCGTAGGGACGTAGTAGTCAGCGTAAGGGGAATCGGGATAGGGCACAACTGTATCATCTTCTTCCAGAATGATACTCCCTGTCTCTACATCAAGAACAGACCCACAGGGTCCCTTGGTGGGTTCCCCATCCACGAGTGATTCTTGGTATTCGCAAACACATTGACCCGAACCGTAGTCGCAAATGCCATTGGTTCCCAAACAATCGTACGGACAAAAGAAGGTAGGGCACACACGTCTGGAATCTGGACAAGAAATCAAAACATCCTCGTCTCCAATGATCTGATCCACTTCCTCGCAACGGTGCCAAGTGTCATCAATACGAACACGTAACGATTGGTCTTCGATCACACAGGCAATGGGTAGGCAAAGTGCCGTGGTGGTAGTCGCTCTGCGACCCACCTTTCCCATAACACATCTGGAGTTGCGTTGACCGAACGTCTCTACCGAGCTCGCTTGCATAAAAGTTCTCGTTTCTTGGCTGGTACAGAGGCCATTATCATATCCAAGATACACAGGACAATAGTCCATGAGAGGATCGTTGCCTCCGACATCGGAACCGTAGGTCGCTTGAAAATACTGGTACTCCCAGGGCAACTCCAAATCATAGTGTCCCATGGAACAAATTGCCTTTCGGGAGAGGTCAGAAGTACAGCCACGAATTTCCGTGGCCTCTGAACGAGTAGCTGCCGACGGAATTTCATTGCAGAAAAAGGCAGCGTTTTGAGGTGGCACATCACCAGAAGAGCTGATGCAATTTTCTGTCACAAATGGACAACCAGCGCCCCTTCCCCATACAGAAGCCAATCGAGCCCCAGACAGATCGACTTGATACCATCCGGAATCGGCAAAGTATGCCAAGGTCAATGGTGAAACACGGTAGACGCCATCGAGTTCATCGACGACAGGATTCATAATGTCTCCCGAAAACAATCGACGTTCCCAATGGTCACCGATACAACCGAGATCATGATCGGGTGTTCCAGAGGCAAGCGACTCTCCACTTTCCAGTTCAGCGCCTGTCAAATTTTGGCAGTCAAAGTGGTTTCGGACGGCTTGCAGAACGGATGGCGTGACCACTTGCGCCACACGAATCCCTCGTTCCTCGCGGAACTGGAGAACCTCGGTGGATGGAAGAGGCACAGTAGACCAATGTCGTTCCGATTCTGTGCCTGTACATTCAATGGTAACGTCGGGGACTTGTCCATTAACACGACGAGTATAGGGCGTTCCATCGAGGCGGCGAAAGTGTGCCATACTCAAAGAGTTGAAGCCCAAGGCATGGCCAAGTTCATGCATGAGTGTAAGAATGTTTCTCTCTAACTTGGAAGGTTCAAAAAAATTTGCATCAATACAAATGTGCAAGAGCGCCGCCGTAGGGCGATCGTACTGATCCGTGTTGCAAAAGGACGACGACGCCAAGTATTCGCCCGTACAAACAGGAGACGTAGTGGCATTGAAGGGTGTCGACGTATCAGTAGAGCTATCCGTGTCCATATCACCTGTCGTTTGGGTCTTGTCCACAAGGCCACCAAAGGTATTGTTGGCAAGGAACCCCAAGTCACGTCCATTCTCATCGACAGTTTCCCTGTATTCGTCATCGTCCACGGGGGTTTGATCATCTGTAGCATTGGCATAAAGGCCATCATCCACAGTACTTTCATTGTATATTCTAGGCTCCACAAAGCTCAGACTCAAATAGACAACAACATCCTTGTCAGGTACACCAGGGTGAATGTGAGACAGAGGGACCGGAAAGGAAGGCATTCCTGAATCTTTGCCCGGACCACACGTCTCTCCATCGGCCAATTGGGTGGGATCCACAGTCAAATTTCCCACAACAGGATCGACCCGGAGGGTTTGTCCCCATGCCAATAGTGCTGGGGGGAGCATATCATCAAAGAGTGCTTCCAACTCGGAAGCATTCAACCAATTCTTTTGATCCTCCGTCATGAGGGCTTTTATCCGAATAGGTTGAAAAGCGGAGGAAGTATCGTTATTTGTAAACACTTGTGTCTCATCCGCATCGACCTCTGTATTGATCGACGTTTCATCGAAGGTATCGTTGGAAAACGTGGTGGTCACATTGGGGGTATGCAGGGTGGAATTGTTGTTGGGGTCTTGCGATTCTTCCCCAATAAAATTGTCAAATAACCGACGTCTCAAGGAGTCAAACAAAGACTCGCCATCTTCCATAGGAGAATCTTGGACCTGCACATCCAACGCCCAGTGTCGGCCATCATCGTCTTGATAGAAGGAAAGCATGGGCGCTGGTCTTTGTGGAGTCGTAGTAGTCGACGCCCGTAATTGGCGACGTCCCCTTCTTTTGGGCATCCAGAATCGCTCATGCGGCGTTTTGGGGGCTTGGTGAAGAACGTGCTGGTAGGGAACATCACGAGTTGTGGGCGGAAGTCGATGTTGTTGCAAGGGCATGTGATGAATGGATTGGGTGGAAAATAGACAAGAAGTGGTTGTGGTCCACCAGAGTAACAAGGAGTTTCTACTTCGTTTGCGGCTCTCCATGGTTCGGTGTTGTTGGTTGTTGTGGTTTCGATGTTGTTGTGTTGGTTTGCGCGAGGGATGTCGGATGTCCTACATTACTACGAGGGAGTAGTACAGGGAATTCGGGGGGGAGAGACGAAGAACACATGCCCCCGATAAAAATGCCGTCCCTTTTCCGAACTCTGGTCTGGGTACGATCGGTTACTAAAGTAGTATATGCAAGTAGTGTATTATTACACGTACATTCGTTGAATCGTGTGGAAGGTTGGACCCGGTTGCCCAATATTGGCCAGTAAGGTTGATCTACGTTGCTCGTTACTTTGTTTGTTTCATTGGGAAATGCGACATATTCGAAATCGAAACAAACACGACTATCGGATACTCTGCTTAAGTAGGTTCGCCGGCCATGCCCGAAATTACGACAGTTCGACCTCCCCCCAATCCGTAATTCGTGGGAAAAAGTTACTGGGTTCTGTGGAAGCCGCGCCAGGCGCCAAGAGATTGGATGGACGACTGACTCGGATGGGAAGAAGTTGGACCTGCGAAATACATAAAGGTGTGTGTGGAATCGCAGTACTAGAAGTTGCATGCCACCGTTGAACATTTTCCTTGGTTCCCTCCTCCATTCCTCCGTTGGTATTCTCTGTTGTGGTTGTCCCTCTTGGTAACAACAACTGTAACAAGCAACCACATCGACAACAACAACATCAATCCAACTAGCAGTATTGCAGTTGCAGTATTATACCGGTAGTTTGTACTGTAGTAGAAAGGAAGGGAAAATTTCATCATGAAACTGTCCATCAGTTCAACGTGTGTGTTGCTGTCCATCATGAGCCACGTCGCTCTTGGAGGAGACTCCTTGCGACAACAAGCCAAAGCCCAAAATCAGCAGCAACAACAGCAGCAACAGCAAACACGTCAGAGTGTTGTTCGCCGTCTCTACGGCCCCGAGAATGCACTAGTCAGACGCAATCTTCGAGAAGTGGAAGAACGACCAGAACGTTCTCGCACAGGCTTCTTGGGAGATCCCAACCACAAGATCAACTACAAGAATCATCCCTATGACAAGTCTACACGTCACGAACGATCTCTACAGGATTCCAGCGATGGATACGAGCCTATGCGCATCAAGTTCTTTACCGATGCTCTCGATGATCAACGAGACTCGACGAATGCTGCCAAGATTGATTTCATCAAGAACGAAATTCTTCCCCGAACGGCGGATTTCTGGTCGTCAGCCTTGGCCGTCGTGCCTGTTGATGGACAATTGTACATTTCCAGTGCCGAACTCGATGGTCGGGCCTACTGTGGAGACTCGGAGTTTACGGAGGTTCCCTCGGAACACATTTCCGGTGGAGTGGATGATGTCGATTTGATCCTCTATGTTAGTGGAACGCCTTCGACTCGCTTTTGTTCCGGAACCACTTTGGCTGTGGCCGTGGCTTGTAACTTTGATCAGTATGATCGTCCCACGGCTGGAGCAATCAATGTTTGTCTGGATCAGATCGAGTTGGACGATGATGGAACGGCTTCCGAAGCTATTATTGATGATAACGTCGATGTCCTCAAGCACGAAGTCGCTCACGTCTTGGGGCACTCTTCCAACTCGTACCGGTTCTACTGGGACTCTGAAACTGGAACCGAGCGTACCGAACGCCCCTTTGTGTCCAGGACTGTCACGTGCGTCGATGATGTTGAGCGAACCCTGATCTTGCCCGATGAATCCACCATGAAGTTTGCCACCGCCAACAATGGACAACGATATGCTGCGATTGTCACACCCAAGGTCACAGCTGTCGCACGCAATCAATTCAACTGTCAGACCTTGGAAGGGGCCAAGTTAGAGAACCAGCCTACGGGATCTGATTCTTGTACGGGTGATCACTGGGATGAACATGACTATTATCCAGAAGCTCTTTCAGGAGTCATTTCCCCTACTACCAATGTTATGAGTCATTTGACCCTGGCACTCATGGAGGACTCTGGTTGGTATCGTGCCAACTACACCATGGGAGCCATGAACCCCTGGGGATTGGGAGCTGGTTGTGACTTTGTCGAGGAACCCTGTCTACAAATTGACGAGAGTGGAAGTACGTATATTCCTGGTTACAGCAAGGGTTACTTTTGTGATGAAGGTGCCGCCCGAGGTTGTTCTCCAGCCTTGAGTCACAAAATGGCGTGTACCGTCATTGACTACTACTACATCCTTCCTAGAGACTTGCCAGACGAACGATTCCAATACTTCCCCAATGATCCCACCATGGGAGGGCCTCGACAAGCCGATTTCTGTCCCGTGTATGGAAGTACCTACGGAGGCGCTATTGCCGAAGAGTTGGCTTGTACCGACAGTTCCAATGCCGATTCCCTCAATATCTACAGGTGAGTCTTGCGATTAGTATGTGGCAGACAACTGTTGGATACATTGTTTTTGTTCTCACGCATGTTCTGTTTTCTGGTGGATGCAGTGAGGTTTATGGTTCCGATAGTCAATGCATCCCAACCGATTCTGGAGATGGGCGTTGCTATCGAACGGCTTGTGTCAAGGATGAGATGGCTCTCAAGATCAACGTTCGTGGGGAGTGGCTCACTTGCGACTACGATTTCCAAGAGCTTGATGTCCGCGTCGGAGCGGGTGCTCTTCCCATTACGTTGGTCTGCCCTCGCTTGAGTGCTGCCTGTCCCGATCTCTTCTGTCCCTTTTCTTGTGCCGGACGTGGAACTTGTAACTTCGACAATGTCGTCAACGGAACGGTTCACCCTGTATGTGAATGCTTTGATTCCACCGATACCTCGGAGGGTTGCTCTGATTCATTGATTCCGGATTCTGGCTTTTTGGAAAACGCCGATGGGCTCTTTGACAACATTGAAGAAGACTTCTTTGACCCACTCATTGCTGTCTTTGTCGACCACCCAGACAAGTGGACCACTAGTTCCTGGGCTTGGGCGGCTGGTTTGTTGGCTGTCTTCTTGGTAATGTTGTTGTGCATTTGCTCGGCATTCTGGCCAGAGAGCAGTGGAAAGCATGCCAGTGATGCCACTCTACCAAGTGCCCGACCTAGATCCAGTTCCCGCTCGGCACAACAATCACGAAGTCGATCGGGTGCACGAACCAGTAATGGACATTCGTCCAGTAGGGGTCGACAAGGACAATCATCGTCACGTCGCAGCAGTGGGGAAGGGCGACCGAGTTCGGGATCATACCCTGGTCGACCTCGGGTTGTGGTTCCCAGGCCGACGGAATTCTAATCCAACAACCTTATCATATAGAGTATCTCATTCAATCATAATATTATTTGCTATACTGTAATGCAATCAGTTTTTTCTCTCATGGAGTTGAACGGTGAGGCTCCGATTGGTTGTGCCATCTATTCAAGGCTTTCTATTGATGCTAGAGATATGACTCTAGGTATCATTGGCTACTTCTTACTCGACCATTGAGATCCTATGACACTGTTCGCAACAGTATCCAACGATATCTTTCCTTCCTTTTCTAGCTGTGCCATGGGCGAGATGCCTGGTGTGCTACTTAAACTGGTAGCGGTATCGTGGTTCTGTGGAGCTTGGGAACGCTGGGACTTCCTAAAAGTGGAGGCAAAGGCAGCACCTGGTTTCTCGCCATAATTCTTGAATTCTGTAGAACCTTTCGCAACAATAGAAGTACCAACGTAGAATATGTTTTTGGAGGAACAAGAACAGATGAAGGTATGAACCATTTATGTATGCATCGTTGGTACTATAAATCGAGTAGTTGGATGCCACCGTTGAACATTTTTCTTCTTGTTTCCCTCCTCTATTCCTTTGGTATTGTCTATTATGGTTGTCCCTCTTGGTAACAACAACTGTAACAAGCAACCACATCGACAACAACAACATCAATCCAACTAGCAGTATTGCAGTTGCAGTATTATACCGGTAGTTTGTACTGTAGTAGAAAGGAAGGGAAAATTTCATCATGAAACTGTCCATCAGTTCAACGTGTGTGTTGCTGTCCATCATGAGCCACGTCGCTCTTGGAGGAGACTCCTTGCGACAACAAGCCAAAGCCCAAAATCAGCAGCAACAACAGCAGCAACAGCAAACACGTCAGAGTGTTGTTCGCCGTCTCTACGGCCCCGAGAATGCACTAGTCAGACGCAATCTTCGAGAAGTGGAAGAACGACCAGAACGTTCTCGCACAGGCTTCTTGGGAGATCCCAACCACAAGATCAACTACAAGAATCATCCCTATGACAAGTCTACACGTCACGAACGATCTCTACAGGATTCCAGCGATGGATACGAGCCTATGCGCATCAAGTTCTTTACCGATGCTCTCGATGATCAACGAGACTCGACGAATGCTGCCAAGATTGATTTCATCAAGAACGAAATTCTTCCCCGAACGGCGGATTTCTGGTCGTCAGCCTTGGCCGTCGTGCCTGTTGATGGACAATTGTACATTTCCAGTGCCGAACTCGATGGTCGGGCCTACTGTGGAGACTCGGAGTTTACGGAGGTTCCCTCGGAACACATTTCCGGTGGAGTGGATGATGTCGATTTGATCCTCTATGTTAGTGGAACGCCTTCGACTCGCTTTTGTTCCGGAACCACTTTGGCTGTGGCCGTGGCTTGTAACTTTGATCAGTATGATCGTCCCACGGCTGGAGCAATCAATGTTTGTCTGGATCAGATCGAGTTGGACGATGATGGAACGGCTTCCGAAGCTATTATTGATGATAACGTCGATGTCCTCAAGCACGAAGTCGCTCACGTCTTGGGGCACTCTTCCAACTCGTACCGGTTCTACTGGGACTCTGAAACTGGAACCGAGCGTACCGAACGCCCCTTTGTGTCCAGGACTGTCACGTGCGTCGATGATGTTGAGCGAACCCTGATCTTGCCCGATGAATCCACCATGAAGTTTGCCACCGCCAACAATGGACAACGATATGCTGCGATTGTCACACCCAAGGTCACAGCTGTCGCACGCAATCAATTCAACTGTCAGACCTTGGAAGGGGCCAAGTTAGAGAACCAGCCTACGGGATCTGATTCTTGTACGGGTGATCACTGGGATGAACATGACTATTATCCAGAAGCTCTTTCAGGAGTCATTTCCCCTACTACCAATGTTATGAGTCATTTGACCCTGGCACTCATGGAGGACTCTGGTTGGTATCGTGCCAACTACACCATGGGAGCCATGAACCCCTGGGGATTGGGAGCTGGTTGTGACTTTGTCGAGGAACCCTGTCTACAAATTGACGAGAGTGGAAGTACGTATATTCCTGGTTACAGCAAGGGTTACTTTTGTGATGAAGGTGCCGCCCGAGGTTGTTCTCCAGCCTTGAGTCACAAAATGGCGTGTACCGTCATTGACTACTACTACATCCTTCCTAGAGACTTGCCAGACGAACGATTCCAATACTTCCCCAATGATCCCACCATGGGAGGGCCTCGACAAGCCGATTTCTGTCCCGTGTATGGAAGTACCTACGGAGGCGCTATTGCCGAAGAGTTGGCTTGTACCGACAGTTCCAATGCCGATTCCCTCAATATCTACAGGTGAGTCTTGCGATTAGTATGTGGCAGACAACTGTTGGATACATTGTTTTTGTTCTCACGCATGTTCTGTTTTCTGGTGGATGCAGTGAGGTTTATGGTTCCGATAGTCAATGCATCCCAACCGATTCTGGAGATGGGCGTTGCTATCGAACGGCTTGTGTCAAGGATGAGATGGCTCTCAAGATCAACGTTCGTGGGGAGTGGCTCACTTGCGACTACGATTTCCAAGAGCTTGATGTCCGCGTCGGAGCGGGTGCTCTTCCCATTACGTTGGTCTGCCCTCGCTTGAGTGCTGCCTGTCCCGATCTCTTCTGTCCCTTTTCTTGTGCCGGACGTGGAACTTGTAACTTCGACAATGTCGTCAACGGAACGGTTCACCCTGTATGTGAATGCTTTGATTCCACTGATACCTCGGAGGGTTGCTCTGATTCATTGATTCCGGATTCTGGCTTTTCGGAAAACCCCAATGGTGTCACAGTTCCTCCTACTGCATTGGAGCCAGCCTCCTGTACTGCCCATTCCGACTGCGAAGGCCTGTTTGGAAATTGTTGTCCAAATGGGGATGGTCTGTATTTGGGAT